>JBAMBO010001860.1:0-194147 GCA_037044535.1 Lordiphosa magnipectinata
ATATTTCAAATTCAAAAACGAAAAACCTTAGACAAAAAACTTGGCATTTTAAATTCAAAAACTTTGCTGAAAAAGAATCCATCTACTGATATATTCAAATTCAAAAACAAGTCTTAAAAAATAACTTGGCCTTATAAATTTAAAAACTTTGCTCATAAAGAATCCCTCTACTGATGTACGAAACTATAGAGCTAGTATTTCAAATTCAAAAAGAACTCTTAAAAAATAACTTGGCTTTATCAATTCAATAACTTTTCTCAAACAGAATCCTTCTTCTGATATACAAAACTATAGAGCTGGTATTTCAAATTCAATAACAAGTCTTAAAAAATAACATGGCTTTATAAATTCAAAAACTTTGCACAAAAAGAATCCCTCTACTGATGTACAAAACAATAGAGCTGGTATTTCAAATTCAAAAACAACTCTTAAAAAATAACTTGGCTTTACAAATTCAAAAACTCTGCTCAAAAAGTATCCTTCTTCTGATATACAAAACTATATAGCTGGTATTTCAAGCTCAAAAAGAATCCTTCTGGTATTTCAAATTCAAAAAGAACTCTTAAAAAATAACTTGGCTTTATTAATTCAAAAACTTTGCTCAAACAGTATCCTACTTCTGATATACGAAACTATAGAGCTGGTATTTCAAATTCAAAAAGAACTCTTAAAAAATAACTTGGCTTTATAAATTCAAAAACTTTGCACATAAAGAATCCCTCTACTGATGTACAAAACTATAGAGCTGGTATTTCAAATTCAATAACAAGTCTTAAAAAATAACATGGCTTTATAAATTCAAAAACTTTGCACAAAAAGAATCCCTCTACTGATGTCAACATGACTGATTTACAAAACTATAGTAGCTGGTATTTCATATTCAAAAACAACTCTTAAAAAATAACTTGGCTTTACAAATTCAAAAACTGTGCTCAAAAAGTATCCTTCTTCTGATATACAAAACTATATAGCTGGTATTTCAAGCTCAAAAAGAATCCTTCTGGTATTTCAAATTCAAAAACAACTCTTAAAAAAGAAATTGGCTTTATAAATTCAAAAACTTTGCTCATTTTAACAGAAAGAAAGAGACAAAATTCCACCAGCTGTTTAAGCCAACAACAAACTAAACATTCTGAAATGTATACCAAAACTAGTACCAAAAAATTAAGCAAGTCTGACTTGTAAAAAAATCAAAATCACACAATTCTTGTTATATTTTGACAGAATAAGTGAAATAAAAACAAAAACTATAAGAAAAACTTGGCTTGGACTTGCATAACCGTTCATGGAAACCTCTCAGTAAGAACTTAGTAAAATTCAGTAGTAAGTCATTCAAATACATTTCATTCAAAGTATCATATAAATCACCTTCAAAAATATACACAAAATGAGGAATACAAATCCGTATCTTCTTTAATTATTATATCAAAATTGTAATCTTTAAAATTCTAGAAATTTTAATTAGCAAAATTCTAAAACAAAATAAAATTAAAGTAAACCGATTTACTAACTTGGAAAACACTTTAGATCTATGCTGAATTTAAGCAGGAAATTGCTTGCTCAAATTGCCTCAACTATTGATGTTTCAAAGCATCACTGTAGACGTATTATTTAATCTCGATGCGTTGGAACATTGATGGCTTTATACTGACACTTTTTTGTAAAATAAATCACGAAAAAATTTATACTTTTCATAAAATTTCCAATTTATTTTAATAACTTCATAACTTTAGTTGTGATGTGTCATTTTATTTTCTTTGGATTTAAAACGCAAGTACACAAATCAAAATCCTTAAATTTTTTTCACTTTTGTTAACAGTTGTAATATTTTGAACAGATCTCTGCATATCATGGCCAAGTTACTAAAATGTTATTTGATGTGTTTTTTTGAAAGTCCAAGAGTAGAATTCTAAATCCTTACATTTCTGGAAATTTTACGAATTTTGTAATTTTGTAGCAAGTTACTAAAAAAAAGCTTTGAAATATTCAAATATGCAAAGAAAATATTAAAATCAAATTTTATTTTTCTGAATTAAAGCAAAATCCAAAACTAAATGTGATATAATATTTGATTAACTTGTTTCAAATTAAGAAAAAATTTTCATTTACAATTATATTCATCTCAAAAACTAATATATATCAAATCTAACTAGCTAAGGCCATCAAAATTCAAAATTGATCAAGGAATTCAAAAACAAAAATATATACAAAGTTTATCCATGCCCATTTAATACATTTATTCATCTCAAAACAAAAACTTATTTATGGCTAGCTTTTCAAGCATTTACTCTAAATTTCTTGAAATTTTTTAAGAGATACCATTCCAAAGTCTGAACTATTGCCTACATTTCCTTAATAATAAGACACACTAAACAGCTCGCATCACTGACAAGCCACAAACTGAATTAGAAATTGAACCCTTTTTTTTAATATTTGAAAATCACCAACAAAAATAAGATACGTTCTAAAGCCACACTTCAAAATGAAGGTTGTAATACAAACTGTACTTAAATTAACTAAGGCTACGCATTTTGCTTTTTTAATTCGATATTCAACACATTAAATGTTGCTTCATTTCTTTAGAAATCTAAAAGTTAAATTCAAAAAATTTTAAAGTTCATTTTCAGTATTCAAAAATCGCAATTTTCTCTTTCTATATTACTTGGAATTATTTTTGAACATTTAAAAAGCAGTTTCGGTTACTGTTTCAACTCATCCTTTACAAAAATCTAAGCCAAATTAAACTATTTTTCATCGAACTGACAGTCATGTATCTAATCCGTGACAGCTTGTTGTGGCTTTGCCCTTCAGGTATATTCAAGCTAGTACCGCTTTAAGCTTTATGCGTGATCTAAGTTTCTTACAATTAGAAGTAAAAAATTCAATTTTGTTTTACCTTCGATAAAAGTTTTTGACAAATTTGTAATTAAATTTAAAAAATCCAAAAATTATATTTTACCTAAAAAAGATCAAAAAATTTATCAAATTTAAATCGAAAAACTAAAGCATTTAGATTTTATATAAATTTGGCATTATGTATTCATATATCTATCATTATAGATGTCTATTAATACATTATCTTTTGATATTGAACATTCAAAAAGGCATTACCACCTACCGAAAAATGGATGATTTTTAAATTCCAAAAGAATTTTTTAAATCTATTGATACTGAAAGAAAATTCGGTTCGAAAACTTTTTACATGAAATATTTTTCGAAAAAAAAACTCAAGAAATCAAAAATGCTTTTGCTTGCATAGTTTTTACAACTATTCTTTATTTGGTTTATATTCAAAACTGCGTAACAGGCATGTAAAATAAGGCTTGGAAAACTCGTTCAACTCAGCTTCTATTAAACTCAGCCAACTAAATTTGGCTTTGCTTTCGGGCCTAAACGTTTCTTATGAATTCAAAAACTAAAAGAAACTTGGGTTATAATATTATTTAGAATTTTTTAATAGTTTAAATTTAGATTTAGAAAAAAAATTAAATTTTTGAATATTTTTTTAAAATTATTTCAAAATTCAGTGCAAATTTTATACACTTAAAATTCAAATGGGCATAACAAATCATAAAGTTTTAGACAATTGATTGCATTGAACTATTATCAACCATTTTTGACCTTGCGCCAAGCTTGAAAAAGCAAAAAACTTTGACTTAAATCATAAACAGGTCACTAAACCCATATATGTACAAATCATAAATATATAAAATCAATCAATGAATTCAACAAGATTTAATTCACATGAAATTCAAGTTTCAAAAAATAACACAAAATAAAAATCAAATTGTAAATTCAAGGCAAAAATCCTATATGGTAAACTTAGAGTTGAACAGCGAATCAGCTGGACTACCATTTACAGAGCTACACTCGTAGAAAAATATGTGAATTTTCGATTTCAAAAGCAGTTTGAGCATACAAATTCTTGATCCAAAAGCGAATTTTTTAATCCAAGTATGAATTTGATGCCGAATTTCTTGTTCTTCTTGACTTTAAAACTAAATTGAGAACGATTCTAGTACAGAATTTTTTGCATTCGTTCTTAAATGTTTCCTTCTACAAAAAATTTATAAATTTAACAAGATTTAGTTCATATAAACTTCAAATTTCAAAAACAAAAGTAAATTCGATAATCAATTCAAGACAAAAATTATATATTTATATTAGAGTTGAGCCGCGAACCAGCTACACCCGGAGAAAAATATGAAAATTTTCGATTTCAAAAGTATATTGAGCATGAAAATTCTTGATCCAAAAGCGAATTTTGATACCCAAATTTCTTGCTCAAAGCGTGTTTTTTTAACTAACACTGCTTGCTCACTCCCCTTGTCTATAAACACTAAATTGACAACGATTTTAGCTGAACTCAAGCACAGAATGAAAATTTTCGATTTCAAAAGTATATTGAGCATGAAAGTTCTTGATCCAAAAGCAAATTTTGATACCCAATTTCTTGCTCCAAATATGTTTTTTTTTAACTAACTTTGTTAGCTTACTACTATTTCTATAAAAACTAAATTAAGAACGATTCTAGCTTGATTCAAGCACAGAAAGAAAATTTTGGTTTTCAAAAGTACGTATAGAATGAAACTTTTTGATTCAAAAGCGAGTTTTGAAACCCAATTTCTTGCTCCAAATGCATTTTTTAAACTAACTTTGCCAGCTCACTCTCTAAGTTCCTTAAAAACTAAATTGAGAACGATTGTAGCTTTTTTCAAGCAGCGAATTCTTAGCATACGCGCTTAAATTATGCCTTTTAACTTTTTCTGAGTCAAAAAATTAACTTTTAAAAGTGCCAAATTCAATATTATTCGACGCGAGATAAGCACAAACGTTGTAAAACGGGTTCTCTCATTTGTAGTACTAGTTTTACACTTTAAGAACAACATTTTTTCCTTTCGAGTTGAGCTTTCTTCATAAATTTGAGAATATTTCGTTCCTGTTTGGAGTTGACGGCAACTTATTTTCAAAACCAAGGAAAACTATGACAATAATTTAACCCCAAAAAAATTACACATTTGACTAAATTATTTAACAAAATTTAATTTCATTTTTGACCACAAATTTTTTAGATTTCAACTTTTGGCTTTAATCTGGCAAAACCCACAAAATTTCAACCCTAACTGGACGCAAAATTCAAAAAACCAAATTTCAACCAAAATTTAATACATACCAAAATTACCAAAAACCAAAAAAAAAACCAGACCAATTCTTTTGGTGCATAATTATTACACATTAAGATGACAAAGTACCTCACGGCCGTCGCACAAAACCACAAAAAAAAAAAAAAACAACAAAATTCCAAAAAACCTAAACAGCAGCAAACGCAGCAAACAGCAGCATTATAAATTACAAGAAACAGCGGAAGTTTTAATGCGACAAAAGTCAAGAACAAAACAACCAAAAATGCGAAAATCTGGCAAAGACGACACAACAGGGAATATATATGTATAAATATTTCTGGCACAACTTTTCTAAAAACAAAAATCTTACAAATGGCGGCCGAGTCAGAGATAAATCACAAAAACAAAAGCAAAAACAAAAACATTCAGCTAAAAGGGGGTTGGAAACCCCTTTAAGCCCTCAATGCGTATTAGTTGCGCTCAAAAACCCGAAGACAAAAACGGAAAACTGAAACAGAAATCTAATACCAGCAGAACTTTAAGTAAAAGAAGACCCTTTATCTAAATTGTGGTTAGGTTTCTTGGGCCAAAGTTCGAACCATCATCAACAGCAGCAGCAGAAGCAGAAGCAGAGGCAGAGGCAGTGGGCAGAGCATCATCATGCAGTTGAAAGCACATCAAACAAAATTGAAGGCAATAGTCGGAGGTCGAGACATAATTGCTATCAATAAATAAAATATGGCAACTGGTCTGGGGTTTCCCCCCCCCAGTACATTTCAGTTCAGTACAGTTCAAATGGCCACTAGACAGAAAATGTTGATTTATAAATTCATAGCCAAAAGTTGCCCCGGCCAAGCGGCAGCAGCAGACTACGACGACGACGACGACAACACACACCACCTAGAGACTTGGCAACAACAACAACAACAGCAAAAACCGTCTTTCTTTATGAAATTACACATTTCCGACAACATTGAAGCCATAGCCAAAAAGTTTTCCCAAGAAGCAGCAGCATAAACATAAACCCTCACCTCCCTTTACACCCTCCCACCCTTTTTATTGCCAGGGTGGACAGAAAATTTAGTTATAACAACAACAACAACACCTGGCTAAAATGCAATTTGGAAATATGCAAAATCATTGAGACAAACGCTAAAAAAACAAGTAGCAAATGGAATCTTGTACAATAGTTCTATTGAAAATCATTCCAAAATAACAAATCCTCAGAGAGATATAGAGATATATGGTTGGGGATACCCAGTGTAATTGCTTAGACCACAGAGTCCTGCACTTGCGCGAAGACAAGTGTCAAGGACCTTCACTTTGAGTACAACAAAAAAGAATATAAAACAGCCCAGAGCTTAAATCCCAATCCGTAATGAACCGCATAAATTAATCTATTATGTAACTACACTCTGTATCCCCTTAGTTAAGCAAACACAAAAACAAAAACACACAAATTTTTCATACAAAAATGTAGATAATGCCAATCCTTTTGCCTAAAATTCAAATTCTTCTAATTTTGCTTTAACTCATTTATTGCAAAATGTTTTAGACGAAACGATTGTTGCATTTTTTATACAGTTTCCTATATATTTATATATATATACCTCAGTTCTTTCGAATTATGTGATCAACTTTTACAAAAAAAAAACGAAACAAAACAAAACTGTGTTAAGAAATCTCTTTGATGGATCTAAAAAAAAAAACACCACAAACAAAATGTTTCTCTTTAAGTAAAATTATGTATGTACATTTTTATAAACAACCACATTTTTTTTTTTTAAATCAATCAAAAACCTGTCTTAAAAATAATAAACAAACATTTTTGTACACTTTAGAAATAGTTGAAAAACAAAAATCAATAAAATTGTACAAGCCAATTTGCTCTAATAACAAAACAACTACAAAGCCTATTTTTTATTTTATATCAGAAAAATTTAGAATTTATTTTATTACAGAAATCTATAATGATCGCCGGACGTGGGTCAAAATGGTAAGGTTAAGCTGCCATTTCAGTTTGCATACATCTATAAAAAGTCAAAAGTTATTTGATTGTAAAGGGCGGTTTCCACGGGTCGCGAAAAATTTGATAATTATGAAAAAGTTGATATTTCGCAGATACTTAACAGAGTCTGCTTTTAGCCGATTTCTGTCATCGATTGCACGATTTTTCGATCAATCCCCAAAGATGTTTCTACTGCGTTCAGCGTCCACTTCGGCATCCACAACAGCTGATCAGGTCTGTTTGTTTAACTTTGCGCAGCAATCAAAATGAATAAAAGTGACTTTGTTTTGAAATTGAAAAGCAACAATGGCAGCTTTTGCAGTCAAAAAAAAAGGTTTTGCAAGTGATGAACGAGTGTGCTGTGACGAGCGTTACGTACGAGGAGTCCCACCCACGCATCATTTGACATTTGTAAGCTAGAAACAATTACATTAGTATTCCAGTTTTGATTCCTTTATTATTTCAAACCGGTTCATTTTGGAAGACACACGATTTTCAAGGAATTCTTTCCTGTGGATGACAAACATTTCAGATTTTAGTGGAGCTGCTGCCTGGGACTTTTCGGTTTCCAACTCCACTGGACCGCTTGTCCGTCGCTCTTTTTACGATTGGGTCATCAGCAGAATGGTGATCGATTGGGAGGCTATTCGGATTATCCAAATTCAGATGGTCTAATTTTATTCCCAGGTGGCGGACGTTCTGTCGGATGGCCCACACTTTTCATGCTCCTTTCTGAAACAAGTATGAATGATATTATCAAGTAATAAACCATTTGCAAATAATTGCATCCTGTACTTTTTGGACATCATTTGAAAACTTTATTTAAATAAATGAACAATTTTTAAACGAATTAACATTCCGCCAATTGTAATTGGTTTTTATCGATATTCATCGTATAAATAGGAAAAATTAAGTTGGAAGAACCAGCGTTCAAAGTGGACGCAACTTATTGCCTCCCCCCTCACCACCCCCCTGGGCCATCAACTGACTTTTTTTATAGTGCTGGCGGCCATGATTTCTCGTCTCCAGATTGTCTAAAATGAAAAGTAAGCACGGGGTTATAATCAGTATAGATGTCATTCTGGTCTGACCCTCGAAAAATTTTGTGATTTTTTTGACAAAATGGCGGCCATTGAAAAATGAAACTTCGATTTTGGGCCCTTTTTTTGTAGTTAAGTGTAAAAAATTAGTAAAAATTTTTTGAAAAATTTTTGTAACTTAACTTAACTATATCATGGCCGTCAGTTCGAAAAACGTTTTGAGATAAATGCATTTAAAGTTTTAGGTAATTCTTTTACAAAATGAAAAATAAATCAAAAATGTAAAAATTCTTTTCGAGAATGGTGACAATTCGGTGTCGATTGCATTTTGTTTCATCAAAATCGGTTTAGTAGAACTGGAGCGAAAGTGGCTTGGCAGTCCGAAAAAGTTGTTTTGAAAGTAACCAAAAATATTATATTACAGATTCAGCAATTCTCCCATTTTCGATTTTGCAACAATTTTGCGATTTGAAGTCCAAATTTGTACCAAAAACCGGTTTGAAATCGTAAAAGTTTAGCGAAAATGAAAATGGGAGCATGGCTGATATTATATACTTACAGATATTAGTCGGGGATGCCAGCTGCTTACAGCGGACCTTCCTCATCTTCAAAAAAACTGTTTTCAGCAGCAGCTCTCTCTGCTCTGCGTGACATTCTGCCTTCTTTAGATGCGGCCACAGCTCTAGTTTCTGAGCAGTTCAGTCGGTTATCGTTTCGGGATAATGCGTAATTGTACGCTTGTTTGCCAATCGAAATGCCCATCAAAGTCATTATTTTTAGGATAGGTTGAAAACCTTCGTTAACAATACATATAGCGATAAAAATATGCAATGTCAATAGTGCGTGCGCCAGAATGAATGTGTTTGGGCGCAAAGAACTGCATTGAAGGACTCGTTGCTATTTTGTGTTTCCGATCCATGGCATCTACTCAACAGATCATCTGATGACAGCGCTTCGTATATTGGTTTTATGACTTCCAGCACCTTGTTGTCTAAGGGTGCGCATACGTGTGCTTAAAACTCACATAGCATTTGGACACGTAGTCGGGACCATGTCAGGGAAACGGTAAGAAATGGAAGTGATTTAGAAAGTTGAAGTTTGGTTCGCCCATCTGTTACCTTGTTATAATTGGCATTAACGTAGGGCACATCATTCAGGGCGCAATTGTGGCTGCACTATCCACTAGACTACCGCTTGATAGTAGGCCAGCAGTTCGGTGTCCACTGAACTGGGAGCGTTTGGTATTTGGTTTGTGGTAGTTTTACTGTCTCGATCATTGAGCACCGGCGGCTGTTCAATGGTATTCCTTTTGGTCTGCTAGCTGTGATCGAAGACATAGTTGAGGCGAATCAAATCAAACTGATTGAGGGGACTGGAGGCGCTTAGAAGTGTTTGAATGCTGGTCAAATAGATTTTTAACTCCTTGCTAGTGGTTTGTGGTGACAGGGGATGTCACATGATGTTGCGCACACCAATACCCAAAACCCACGCAGGTACAGACCAGCAAGTTTCCGAATGTTTTACATCGACTTTTATTAAATTCAGCTTGACCGCCCTAGAAAGTGCCATTAGGCGACGCTTTCTGCCTGAATCTTTTTTTTTTGGGCCGCTCATTTTTAATTTGGCCGCACAAATTATAGTCGAAACCTATTTTGCTCAAGTCACGGCAAAAAAGAGGCGTTAACAGCACTTAAAACTATGATATTTTTTTAACATAGCGTAGTGGCAAACGTAAGCTTTTTTCGCAAAGGGAAGAAACTGAATTTGAAACGGCTTCTCGAAAAAATTACGCACCATTACGCATCAATGCTTGTGCGAGTAGTGTGGACATCCTTTCAAAGATCACAATCAAGAATTCTCAGAGCAATCACTGGAGCGCCATGGTACACACACAAAGCCACAAAGCACAAAGCCCTGAGGATCCCATTGGTCGAAACTGAAATACAGCAACTAAAGCTCAAATATTCTAAAAAAGCTTCTGGCCCACCTTAATGAACTTGTACAATCTCTCAACCTGCAGAACATAAACTAGCTCCAATAGGGGATGGTTGTATTATAGTTTCTAGACTAAGATTTGAAAAATTATTGTTAGTCTCATTAAGAGAAGATTTAATAAATACTAAAAATGTTGAAAAAAAAAAAGTTCCAGACCCGTGGAAACCGCCCTTAAATATTTTCCACCAATTTTCCGAATTTTCATACTATGTTAGTCTTCGAAAATAAGTTGATTGCTTATCGGATGAGAAACTGAAAACATTTAGTTACGTTCAACATTTTTCAGACCATTTTCTGACTTTGGGGTTAATTTTTTAGTCCAGTTTCCATATTTTTGTATGGATAGCTTTTTCAGCCAGTCGGGTTGAACTCTTTTAGGGTTAGGTTAGGTTAGGTTAAATAGGCTGCTCGGCTAAGGCCGAGTGATGCCAATGTGATGCCTAATTGGGGGAAGGTAAATTGGGTGGTAGGTGGGATTGGTTGGGTTCTGACGGTCAGGTACTAGGCATGAAATATCGTGTCGTTAATATATGTCTATCTAAACCATCCTGTGGAGTCGACAAAAAGAGCCAGGTCCTACAATGGCCAGATCTGCCAGACTGAACAGGTCTTTAAAGAATGGTTTGCCCAGTTGCTGGGTACGCTTCCTAAGAAGTGCAGAGCAGTCGCAAAGAAGGTGTTGGATGCTTTCTATCTCTTCCTCATTCCCACAACTACGACAAAAGTCATGGTGGGGTGCGCGCATCCTGATGGCCATGTGGCCTATGGTGCGGTGCCCCGTTATGACTCCGATCATAGTTATAATCCTGTTCTTGCTAAGGTGCAGAAGTTGGGAAGTTCTTTTAAGTGAGTATCTGGGCCAGAGTGATCGGGTGATGCGACAGCCGGGTGCGAGGTCCCATTGTCGTTCCGCCCTGGTTCTGGATTTCCGATGTACCTCTGTCATGATGTCCTTCAGGGGTCTTTGTATGTCCGTTACCGCTTGTTTCGTGGGTAGCGCTGAACCGTTCCTTGCGCACTTCCTTGCGTATGCCGGCGCGGCCAGCTATCCAGACGATAAAGATGGAGTGTTGTTGGATTTGGTTCAAGGCTCCCGATTCAAGGCTTGTTGACAGAGCTCTAATAGCAGCCTGACTGTCGACCAGAATTGCAATGTTCCTTGGAGCTTCGTCCAGGGTGTTGATTACATTGGTCGCTTGCCAGATTGCATAGACCTCTGCCTGAAAAGCGCTGCACCAGTCCGGTTAACGGAGTGAAAGCTGTGTCGCTAGCTCTTCGCTCCTGTGCCCTCATCCGTCTTCGAACCGTCTGTATAGATGGTAAGCTCATTCTCCCTGATGGCAGTTTCTTGCTGCCATTGCTCTCTCTCCGGGAACCGGGTTTCAAAATTGTCGTTCCATTTCTGAGCTGGTAAACAGTAGTCACTTCCCATTGCCTCTGCAGTTAGTCCTACTTCAAGCAGGATGCAGCTGTGGCCTGTAGCAGATGCTTTGAAAAGTTTCAGTTCCCAGAGTCTTGCTGCGCTTCTAGCTGCTATATACTTCAGGAAAGTGTCTACAGGTTCGAGGTTCAGAATAACATCCAGGGCTGCCGGGGGGTAGATCGTAGGGATCCTGTTATACCCAGACAAGCCGCTCTTTGAACCTTGTAGAGGTTATTTAGATGGGATTTGGTGTTAGCCGCCTTCCACCAAACTAGCGCTCCATATGTAAAGATAAGTCTGACGACCGCTGTAACCAGTGAATGATATACGGTTGCAGTCCCCATCTCCTACCGAAAGTCTTTTGCCAGGCGCACATGCGCCACCAGAAGACAAGGAAAACAGAAGCCATATTGCTCTGCCGTTTTTCTGGACATAAGACAGGCGTTCGATCGAGTATGGCACGAGGGCCTGCTATTCAAGCTTAAGTCCCTCCTCCCTCCAAACAAATTTCTGCTGATTCGCTCCTTTCTCCTAGGGTGCTGTTTTACGGTTGAGCTGAGAGGCGAGCGATCAAGCATCCGTCCCATTCTTGCAGGGGTACCTCAGGGTAGTGTTCTCGGACCGGTACTTTACTCTCTTTTCACCTCGTATCTGCCGTATCCAGTTGCACATCGCACCTTTATCGCCACGTACGCTGACGATAACGCTTTTCTCGCATTCAGCAACAGCCGCAAAAGAGCATCTGCTAAGGTCCAGCAGTTCATGGATGGCTTTGGGATGTTTTGCCATTATGCGCCCAAATCAATATGCATACTAGTAGGTATCATGACCGACTGGTGGCCCACTCCAATAGACTTGCATCTGAATTGGCTACAAACAGGCTCAGAAGACCCCTTAACCGACGACATCCCTCATACCTCTGGGTCCATGGAAGGCGTCCCTCGGGCCGCCACATCAACTTGGCATAAGTGTCCCCTTGGGACTATCCCCTACTAATATTTGCACGCTGTTGGTTTCCCCAGCAAGATGACAGATCACTCCCAGGACCTGTGCTGCGTGTTAAGTTGTTATCCCAGGCTTTTGCCGCGCTGTCTAAGCCCCGTATAGTATTAGTAATTCTTGTTAACTATTTGTAAATAGATAAGGTTCTATGTATCAAGTATTCTCCTAGCTATCATTAAACAAACCAAAAAAAAAAGAAGACAAGGACAAATTCTATGAGCGCCTGAAACAACTATACGAGCGCTGCCCCGATCACGACATTAAGATCGTGCTTGACGATTTTAACGCCAAAATTGGGAGAAAATTAGTTTTTGGCTCGACAGTCGGCCGATTTAGCCTTCCTGAATCAACCTCCGGTAACGGAGAGAGACTAATAGATTTTGCCGCGGTCAGGAACACGGGCACAAGTAGTTTAAATATCGCGACATCCATAAGGCCAGCTGGAGGTCCCCTGATCAATTAACGCGAAAACAGACGTGTGTGCGATTCGAGGGGCCAGCATAGACTCGGATCACGCGGCTCAGTGTGGCACATGCCTCATGCTCTAGCAAACGTCGGAAGCTAAATCTCGAGAAGCTGCAATCACAAGGGACCTCTGAAGCGTACACAGCTAAACTCACCCAACTGCTCAGGGAATCTCACCATTCCCTCCTTCTGATGTATGCGAACAGTGGAATCATATATCGCACTCCATGAGTACGGATGCCAAGGAGATACTCGAATACGAGTACCCTCGGAAGCAGTCTTGGTGTGTTGAGGAGTGCCGCGCGCTACTGCAGAGAAAGACGCTGCCTACAGGAGAACTCGCGGGCTGTAAAGGAGCAATACCGCGAGAAGTTGGTAAGTTGCATGTACCAACTCCTCTGCAGCATATGGTTCGACGAAAGCATGCCCTAAGATTGATATTGTTCTTCAGTTGTAGTAGCCCGCCTTGGCCATTCCACCAATCCCGACTTGATCTGCGTGACGAATCAAATAGTCAACGAGATTTATCCTGGAGGATATATTTTTTATTAATGGTTTGGGTATTTCTGGAAAAGACCATGTACACAAATGGTTTGGAACACTCTTCCTTGAGGTACGGTTGTTTGAACCCTGGTCCTTTAGGGATTATCCACAAAAACTGCATAACAGTTGTATGTGGTGTTAAAAACAAGACACACCTAGAATCAAAATAATTCATGGAGAATGGAATTTTACGGCAACTTACTCTACTCCACTACCGTCTAGATATGAACACTACAAACAGCTGAAATTTGGTCGATAATCGTTATCGTATTTATTACGATATTGCATTTTAGCATCTTACTTAATGTTTACGTGCAAAAATAATAAATAACAACATTTAGTGCTTACGTTTTGAAAACTAATCCTCGTTTCGTAGTTTTATTCTGACTGATTCTTAACATTGTGTGAGTGTAAGCACATTCTTTGCTTTTATCGAGTCCAATTTGACATAATTTTTGAATCCAAGAAAAAATTTTACAAAATAAATAAAAATCATTTTAGGTTCCAGATGGGGTCGCGTGTGTGTGTATAAGTGTACTGACTAATATCAACTGAACAGACGCAGACGCAGCATTTAACAATATCGCGCACTCTACAAGCCGGCAACAATAATCGCTGGATTCTCAACGGCAGCCTTGATTTTGCGCAGGAATAGAACAGCCTCACGGCCATCAATGATTCGGTGATCGTAGGTCAAAGCCACATACATCATGGGGCGAATCTTAACCTAAAATTGAGAAAGTATATAAATCCTTAGGAACAACCGAGAGTGTGATAACAAACTTACCTCTCCCTTGACGGCAATGGGACGATCGAAAATACCATGCATACCGAGAATAGCACTTTGTGGTGGATTAATAATGGGCGTGCCCATCAGGGAACCAAACACACCGCCATTGCTAATGGTAAAGGTGCCGCCATCCATATCCTCCACAGTGATGGCATCCCGCTTGGCCTTATCGGCCAGACCAGCCAATGCAATCTCTATATCGGCATAGTTCATGCTCTCCACATTCCTAATGACAGGCACAACCAATCCGCGAGGTGTGGCCACAGCCACTGAGATGTCCACATAGTCACGATATACCATGTCCTAAAAGCAGGAGAGTTATTAGTAAGCAGTCAGTTGGTAACAAGGTCAGCTTATCGGCACAAAACAAAGATAAGATGTGGCGCAAACGACGTCACAATGCGATAAGATTGTGAAGCTGAAACATTTGGGGGTGTATACCATACCTGTCCATCGATAACAGCATTGACCACAGGCTGATCTTGTAGTGCATATGCACTGGCCTTCGAGAAAATGGACATGAAGCCCATCTTAATGCCGTATTTCTTGACAAATGCGTCCAGATTCTGCTTGCGGAAGTCCATGGCGTAGCTGCAAAGAAAATATTAAGTTGACAGATTGATAAGTATATTACAAATTTTATGTAGATTATGCGAGAGTTCCCTTTTAGGTTTCAGGAATAGCTAAGTTTAAATTCAAAAATTTAATGAGAATTTGGCTTCTACCTTTGTACTTTTTCGTACTCTCACATTGACAAGTTTTGAACTATGTTAATGAGTGTGAGACTTTTGGACTCTTTGGAAGCTGTAATACACTTTTACAAAACGTCAAATCTTTACCTATTTATGTATTTAACCGCTGGATTGTGCAAAAATGTATAGCTTTTTGAAGGAAAACAAGCTTTAACTGCTCAAGAAGAACGTAAAGTTCTTAGAATTGCTTCCAATACCGCAAGGTCTGATGCTAAAATCAAGGAATAAGCCGGAGTAAACGCAAGCCTTTCGCGTAAATTCATAGAATTGCTTTCAATTCGGCAAGGTCAGATGCTAAAATCAATGAAATAGCCGGAGTCAACTGTGCAAGTTACCATTTCCAATGCAAAACATCTTAAACGTGTAAAAATAAAGAAAAAACCTCCGCTAAAGCTCATTTGCAAGTAAAAAGGGATCAAATTTTTAAGAGATTATGACGTGGACTGTTGGATCTAACAATCGACTGACTTGACGACGATTGATCGATCGTCTTTACTGATTAAAAAAGTTTTAATTTAGACGACTGTGATGGATACCAATACTATTTATTATATATGATTTGCCAAAAAACTTAGTTTATTTAAGCCGCCATCAAAGCCGTGAGCTCAGAGTCATGGCGCTTGACTGAGTTTTTATTGAGCAAAGTAAGAACAGCGTGCTCTTCAAATCATTACTGGATTCTGTATTCCCAAAATTGAGTTATTCAAACCATTTTCATGGATAATGTCCCTATTAATAATGCTTGAGTCGTTAAATCTTTTATTTCAAGCCAAAACGTTAGTGTCATAACTTGGCCTCCATACTCTCCAGACTAAACCAAAGACCCTAGAACCCACAAAGATGAGTAACGACCATACAAGTGAATGGCAAGGGGAAATTTCAATGTGGACCTTCGATTTTGCAAGTGAATGCTGTGCGCGTGCATGTCTAGAGAAACAAATATATGTGAAATCGTAGGTCCACATCGCAATAGGGCATAGCCGGATTTGTAGAGGAACCAGCGCCCAACACTATTAATTTTTTAAGTACGCAGTTTTAAAGTACATCAACCGAAAGTAATTTAGCGTTTTTTTATACTTCTTCTTTTGGCTGCACGCTGCTATGTCGGAACGCCCGGATCGGATCACTACTTCTTGTAGCTGCTATGGAAACGATCGTTCGAAAAATAGGTTTTTGTGGGAAAAACTTTTTTCTTTTCAATGTTAGCGTTCTTAAACTCGGTCATTATTGAAATTAAATGTTTTCAAACTGATCTGCGAAGCTTTTTCAAGTGTATTAAAACTACGGCACAGACGAAGTTAACTTTCCTTTCTCGTTAAAAAAGATATTTTTGTCATTCCAATCACAAGCCTTTTTCGGGCCATCTATCCATTAAAAAATCCAAAAGCTGCCATGTATACACTTCCCCTTAATAATTTTTCAGATTTTTAAAATGCAAGCCGTTGCCTACAAAACTCCGCAAAACTTTCAACACCATTTATTTGAGACTTCTGGTTGAGGTTCCACTTTCGTTTTCTACATTTCCTATTGTCATTCCTAGATACGATTTCTGTAATTTTTTCAGAATTTATAAAGTTGTGGAAGATGGTTAATATTAATAATAACACGCAGTACCCGACAGTCTTGTTTCCATTCATAAACTGACAGCAATAGCGCCGCATTACTGTACGGATCTTAAATATAAGTGTAAGAATCGGAAAGGTTAGATTATGAGTTGAAATATTGCCAAGTGAAGTTGACATATCTTGTAGTTCTAAAATATTTTTCCAATCCAGTAAATGATCGAATCTGCTTTTTCCGCAGAACACGCTTTCCAATTTTAAATCCTCGATTCTTGCTCTCTGCCATAGGTCACCAACGCCGAGAATTGTGTCAGTGACAAAGCTCAGGAATTCCTCGATGGCACAAACTACGACATAAGCTCCCCTGTACCCGTTAAATGGGGAAAGATTCCCCATAGGAAAAGATTTTTTCTCTTTTTCATGGCATCGTAAATGGCCTGCATTATGACTCCCGGCAGGACTAGCAACTTCTCGTTTGAAATGATCCCTTCCGGATCGATTCGGTCGATAATGGCCACCTGAAGTACTAGCTTCGAGCTTGAGCTAGTCAGTAGATCTTCTGGTTTAATCCGCTTGTTTTCCAGAGAGTTCGACTAGACTTACGATCGCTTTTGCTTAGAGTTCCCCTACTTTTGGGAGTGTGCTGTCGACGTTGGGGGCGGTCTATTGCGGTGCTTCTGGGTGTCCCCCGTGGATGCTTTGCCGGCCTACAATTCGGATGGAGATTTCATCCCCGTAATGGTAGCCGGTGCATTCAGTTCGGCCGTAGTACCCTGCGCAGTACCTTCTCCCTCGCTGTCTGTGACTTCGAGTAGCAGCCCTAAAGTGTCTTAAGATACTTAAGTGTTGCTTTGTACCCGGATCGTTGTTTGGATAGCGTTATCTGAATCTTTTCCCCTTAACGGGGTCTATCTTCTTCTCATCTGGCTCATCGTTGACAGGTAAGCAAGCACAATTTTACAAAAAATTCCTAAAAGTCCACGTGAGTTTGAAAGTGGCACCTATTATTTAAATCAAACCATTTAGCTGTTCTTGTCAACGTGTCATCGATGTATGTGTCTACAAAATGACGTTTTGTCAATGAAAACGGCATAACTGTCATGAGAAAATTATCCCAGTGGAAAGGGGCTATTAGACCAAATGGATACAAAGGATGAGTTTCGATAATCTGCGCAGAGAAAATGTTTCTGTACTTTCTTAAAAACTGCAATTGTTCTCTGAGCTCTTAATTTATAATATCTGCTAATTTATTTGTGTATCTTTCATTCGATATTCTCAATATTCTGTGCAGGGCTGCAAACCTCTCAAATTGTGCAAAAGGTTCAATCCGGGGGTTCGAACCCGTTGTAAAGTCTAAGGTTCGGTTCGCGGTTCGGTTCCTGGAACTGCTGAACCCAAGGTTCTGATTCGAAACTCGGTTCGCTACATCCCTACTTTGAACCTTCTAAATCATATCAAGTTTCTATTTAAATTGTCTTAATGTGAGCCAAAACAAGTTTCGAACCAAAACGATTACTCAAAAACCTTGAATCTACAATGAAGAATAGTTTCGATTTATTAATACTTATTTTTTAAAATAATATTCTTTATTTCAATAATGTAATTTTAATTATTAAATTCATTAGCTGAGATTTACAAGTTTTGAGAGTTTAGGTTAATAAAAATTATATCTTTTAGGAGCTGCTCATCTATACTAGTTCTTAGATTAGAAAGATCAGACTTAAATGTTGAAAAGGCCAGTTCAACTTATACCTGAGTTGCCGGAACAGCAAGTATAGTTAAGGGGCAATATTTTTTAAGTCCTCTTTTTTTTACCTTTCCAAAATTGTAATACATTTGTCGATGTATGTTCTTTTGGACAATTTTCGAAAGAATCTACACTCGATTTACATATACTATATTTGATATTTGTTTATTGCTTCATAAACTTATCTTCTTGGCAATCAGACGTTAATTCATTTTAAGTTGGAGCTTCAGCATGTCTTTAATGTGATGCTTTGCAACTTTTGTTTGGTCAGAAGTAAAAAAAGTTGGAAAAGTTTAAGAACACTGCCGCCAATGTTGGCACTGAGCTCATAATAGAAGAGCGTTTATCGAGGCACTTAGATAGTAACAATGTTTTGCTGTAGATTTAAAAAAAATTGCCTGCAGCTTTAAAGTTTTATACATTGACTGCAGCAAATTACATATATTTTGAACTAGATTCGAGTCAGATGTTTTTATGTGGGGCTCTTTGCAAAATGCAAAAATCTTAAAGAATTTGTAAACGTTGACACATTTTGTAGGTTGATTGGATGGTTTTTTTTTTAAATTTTTCTATAAGCAATAGATTTTATATAATGTAAGAAAGGTGTTTTTTACAAAGTGTGCGAACTCCACTAATATCAAAAACTGAACTTTCTTAAAAAATCATTAACTACAAAATTTAGAGTGTATGCAGCACAACGAACTGTAATTATAGTGTCGTTGGACAAACTACTTAATATTGTGAACCGAAACTATTTTTTCGAAAAAGTGGTCCGGTTCGGGTTCAGGTTCGAGGAGTCAAAGATATGAGGGGTTTCGTCGGACCCATATATCCCGAACCGAACCGGTTCTAAGGGGCAATTTAAAGTTTTTCGCACAAGAGAAAGGGACCTACAGTTTATCGCCGAATTCGAACGGCAAAGTTAGAGAATTTTGAATTTTCATGGCTAGTTTACTTTACAGCTGGCGCCATTAGCTGGTTAAGGTGACCGGATGTGTTAAAACTATTTTCTAAAGAAAGAAAAAAACTTTTTTATGATAGTCCGAGGCGGGATTGAACCCACGCCTCCTGCACAGCACACTACCTGCTGAGCTACACCCGACCACAAAGATATCCAATATCATTTGGATACCATCTCGAAAAAAACGATGCATCTTTTAAAGCCATCCACGAATCGATCCAGTTTTAGAGAGTAAGTTTCTAAAAAATTCACTTAAATTGCAATTCGTGCGTAAGAATAGATTCAAAAAGGTAAAACTTTCCAATAGATATGGTTAATCGAACCTAGTCATACTAAACATTGGATATTCCCGAATGGCAACTTTCTTGTTAAAATAAAACTAATAAAAATAAATGGGAGAAGTTCTAGGGTTGATTTTAAAGTCGTTTTTTGAAGCAAGCTCGTGGACAATAAATAAATTCCGATAAAATCCTAAACCCAATACCGATGATAGGGTTTAGATTTGGTTGACTTCAAATCGCTTATTATGACACTTTTAAAAAAAAAAAATATCATTTATCAAGTCAATTTCGAATTAAGCTTTGCAGCTGTGGTCCATAAGGTAGCTTTCTACCAAAATGCTTACTTTCACATATCAAGTGTTTTTTTTTTGGCCTCACTCACCTCATGTCAATCTCATTGAAAGTGGTCAACATGGCGCACGTATTCTGGGCATCCTTCAAGCGAGCAGCAATCTTCAGACGCATTCGGTTCATCTTGACACGCTGCTCGGAGCGAGTGCCCAAAATTTGCCGTGTGCCATCTGCTGGCGGTACCTTAACTTGAGCCAAGGCTGGCTTTACAGCAGCCAATGGTGGCGGTGCGGCGGCACGAGGAGCAGCTGGTGGCGGACGGGCTGCTGGTGGCGGTGGTGGTGGAGCTGCCTTAGCCGGGGCAGCTGGTTTCGAGGGTGCAGCGGCGGCTGGTTTAGGAGCAGCTGCCGCAGGTGCAGCCTTAGGAGCGGCGGGTGCAGGGGCGGCTGGTGCAGCCGCTGATGCGGCTGGTGCTGCGCCAGGCTTAATTTTAAACAGTTCCTGACCGGGTTTAACGGTGTCACCATCCTTGACCAGAATATCGGTGATTGAGCCTGCAAATGGAGCTGGCACTGGCACGGTAGTCTTGTCCGTTTCAATTTCCATGACGGTAGCATCAGCAGCAAATGAATCGCCCACTTTGCAGGTGAATCTGAGGGAGGAGGAAAAGAAGAAAGTGGTTAAACAGGTAAGAACAAGTTGCTGGCCAATAAACTGACTTACTTAATATCACCCTCAGCTATGGAGTCGGCAAATGGCGGCACCTTTACAGCCACCTCTGACCACATACTGGAGGTAGTGTGAATACCCTGCCAGGAGAGAACCCTAAGGGACAACGAAAGAAACAAGTTAATAATAGCGACCGATTTTGTTTTTGCTGTTGCTGGTCTTACCGCGGCGTCTCTTGGCAGCGTATTGTACCATCTTGACGCAACAGTTGTTGTTGTCTGGCAGCTGACACGGCAGCTAGTCGGGAATACTGACGAATACAGCGCTTTAGCTAGAGAGGGGGCGGAGGAGTAAGAGAGTTAGCAAAAATAAAATCAATGATTGCACAACCAGGAGGAGGGGAGACACAGACAACAGGTCACGTGAGGCAAGACCAATCAGCTGTTTGTCCAAAGGGAGGTGTGGCAAAGCCTTATTTTGCAAGTTTTTTCAGTTTGCACTCACACACACACACACGCAATTACATAATCACATTGGCGAGCAGCAAACACAACTTGCTGCTCCAAATCCCAAATGAAACAATTGTCGCTGCCTTTCACTGACTGTGACCACAATGATTATGACTCCTCAGTCTGGTGTCCCTCCCTTGGACCACCCTGGGGGCCCAGCAACTGCACTTACTTCTTGACTCCGAGCGGCTCTTAAAGCAACATTTGGCAGGCGCCTCGTTAATATTGATATTAAGCCCGTCATATCTGCAACGTTGAGTTTTGCTTAAACTGTGTAGAAGTGAGCTCTAATGTTAAACACTATTTTTGTGAGAAATCTTAAATTTATGCTTAACTTTAGTTGCAGCTAAGGCAAAGCAACGTCGATTTCTACTCTTCTTTCGTAATACACAGTGTCGCCCTCTGGCGCTGCCGCTGATAACTACTAAAACGGCTGGCAGCAAGGTGGCAATACAACCGCTGCACTGCTTGGAGGTTCCCGCGTATTGCTATGTCTATGTCCCTGGCGGTAAAGGACCATTGGCCGTTTCTGTTGGTATAAATTTGAAATTTTTTCGTTTTAGCACAGTTAATCAAATGTTCACTATAAGATTTATTTCGCGGTTTAATTTTGCAAAATACCACAAAAATACCAAAAACAAAGAAATACAATCCAGTGTGACCGCTCAACGCCAAAATACCAGCCTTCAACAAATACCACCAAATGTGAAACGGCTCACACTGCATTCTTATCGGTAACTTGTTGTTGTAGCAATAGTTTACTGTTTTTGCGGTGTTTATTGTTTAACTAATATAGGTAAAACAATGCACCTGCACTTGAACTTGATTCAATGAACGGCTAATTACAAATCTTAACGGTGTCTAAACAGTTTGCTCATTGGGCAATACTCAAGTAAGTAGAAGAACACAAGTTCTCACATTGAGGTTAATAATACTAATCAAATTTGAATTCTAATTAAAAAAGGCCACAGCATGCGTGTGCTACGCCGTGGTACAGTACAAAAGATAGCACTCGCCTTGAGCGGGCTGTTATTGATAGCAACTTTATATGTACTCAACGAGGAGCAGGAAGTGGACAATGGGGCAAAGATGTGAGTAATTTACATGTATTTGAAAGTCACGTATTTCATACTTTTATACTCTGTGTACTTTAATGTACACCTAGTTCATTGTTCATTAATGTATTTTCATTTAGATCTTCATGCAGATTATAAACAAATAATCTTGGAATTTTATTTTTGTATATATATGTATGTATATGATTTCTTGCATTCCAGCGCCATAATAGAACGCTCGATAAGATCCGTCATGAATCAGGGGGAGTGTCGGCAACCGCATTTGCCCTTGGATAATCCCGATATCATGCGTTTCTACAAGCCCGTTGGTAAAATTAACTGCGGGGAGGGTCTGGATTGGGTGGCATGCGAGGTGTGTAGAAATTGGCTGATTAAGCGTTCAATTTTTTTAACATTAATTTTGCATTTATTTAGAAATCCATTTGCTTTGTCAGACCAGAGATAGCTGCCAGTTATGGGGACATAACCTGCTCCTATACAGATATTATACGCAAATCTGACTATAAAGTACGATTTGGACGCACTTTAAAGATGAAGGAACCATATGTGCTGCAGCAGAGTGATTTTGTTAAGGTAGTCTGCCGCTCAGAGGGTGGAGAAAGGTGAGTTGTGGTTGCGAAGTGAGGCCTTCATTTGTTTAATTTTTTTACTTTTTCAGCTGGTTTGGCATGGCCCATGGCATACGTGATACTGTGCCTCGGCCATTGGCTGCCAATTTTGCACCCAATCTGGCTGTGCTACCACCCGAAGCCGTGGCCCAGGCTCAACAACAAATGCAGGATGTGCCCACTGCCTCATTTTATAATGTTCTCATTTTTGGCTTTGATTCGTTGAGTCGGAATGCTTTTATGCGAAAGCTACCCAAAACCTATGCCTATCTGACTCAACAACTGGGCGCCATAGTGCTTAAAGGCTATAATATTGTAGGCGATGGCACACCACAAGCTTTGGTGCCGCTCTTGACGGGCTATACAGAACTGGAACTGCCGGAGACTAGGAAGCGACTCTCGGGTGCGGGCAGTGTGGATTCTTATCCCATGATATGGCAAGATTTTGCTCAATTGGGTTATATGACCTCATTCAATGAGGATTTGCCAAATGTGGGCACGTTTACCTATCGCATGAATGGCTTTCAAACGCAGCCGGTGGATCATTATTTGCGTACCTATTTTATACAGGCAGAGCACATGCTCAGCGACAATGCAGCCAATTGTATAGGCCATCAGCCGGATCATGTAACCATGCTGGAATATACCAAAAATGTGAGTTTTGATTTATTAAGGTTTTCCCCTAATAATTCTTTATTTTGCAGTTTATGCTGAAATATCGCGATAATCCACGTTTTGTGTTCAGTTTTCATGGTGGTTTGTCGCATGATTCAATTAATCTGGTGGGCGCCGCCGATGATGATGTGCATGAATGGTTGGTGGCTCTTAAGGAGGGATCTCTACTGGATGACACCATACTCATATTTATGGCCGATCATGGCAATCGATTTGCCGAAGTGCGAGCAACTTTGCAGGGCAAACAGGAAGAAAGGCTGCCTTTCTTTAGTTTTACCTTTCCGGAGTCATTCAAGAAACGTTTTCCCCAGGAGTTTGGCAACTTTGTGGCCAATGAGCATCGTCTTAGTACACCCTTTGATATACATGCCACGCTTAAGCATATTATACGTAAGTGTTTGACTAGCACAGAGAAAACCGTACTATAACTATATTATTGAACACCTAGAATTGCAAACCGCCAGCGTGGATGAGTTGCCTGCCGACAGCACCTTCAGCCATGAGCAAAAAACTGAGCCCAATATCTCAGAGCTGGCTCAGGGAAGAGCTATCTCACTGTTTAATGTTATACCCAGCAATCGTTCTTGTGCCGATGCCTATATTGAACCTCATTGGTGTGCCTGTCTTAATTGGTTGCCCCTGCAGCTCAACGATACGCGTTATGCGGGCATCATTCTCAAGGCTGCGCAGAGTATTGTAGAATCCATAAATTTAGCTACAGCCGAGCGTCGTCAGTATTGTGCTCCCTTGGAGGTCGGTTTCTTTTGAATTTTGTAAGCTCTGTCTGGTATCTAATGTTTTTTTATGCCTCATCAGCTTTTACGCATAAATTGGGTATTGCGTCTGCAGGCTCACAAAGAATTGCTGCAGTTCAAGACCAGCAGCGATCGAGATGGTTATCTGGCCGACATGACTGGTCAGACATTGATTCAGGAGGAGATGTATCAATTACAACTGGTCACCCAGCCGGGAGAGGCTTTGTATGAGGCCAGTGTGTCCTACAATCTTCATACATTCACAACCACAACCAAACTCACAGATATTTCACGTGTGAATAAATATGGCAATCAAGCGAATTGCATCTACGAACGTGATCCAGAATTGCGAAAGTATTGCTACTGCCGCAACTAGTCAATGCACATAGAACACACACACATATATATATATAGATATATATGTATACTCAGGCACTCTCTACCTCCTAAACGGAGAAATGCAACAAATTTCGAATAGTCTAGTAGTAAGTAGTTTCCTATGATGTCCCAAAGACTAAGCAATTTCTATTATTTCAATGTGTTCCTTAAGTCTATAGTTCCCCAATTTATTATTATTTTTTGTTGTTAATAATCAAATGGAATTTCTGAAAGTGATTGTAAAGTGACTGAAATGATGAAAAAATAAATACAAGCCATATTCATGACAAAATGGAAGCATTTTTAGTTGAAATTTTGACGGGAGAATCTTTCGTAATTGAAAGCTTTGGTTTTTGATACCGTTCCGAAAGTTTCATCAAATTTGATTCCAGTTTTAAGAAGCATCAAACCGTATTGTTTTAATTCAAACTTAGGATTTAACTAGAAAGAAACGCAAGAAAGCAATTGGTAAATGTTTACTCTAAGGAAAACCAACCCAAAATGTTGGGAATTATTTTACCTCGATGGATTGCGAATTGGGAAGAATTTACGTAACTATCCAGTCGGACCTGGCACCATGAAAAATGCACATCTTTACAACTTCTTTTTCACCAAAGAAGTAGTTCATAAAACTGAAAAGTTCCATTCGCTTTTAACTGTCAAAGAATGCTTCTTTGGGTTGGTATTTTAGCATGGGTTTTTGGTGTTGCTTTAAACTTCATGAACCGTTCGGGTTTCCCTTCCAATTTTTCCTTCTCAAAGAACAGTTCCAGAAGTCCATCCGTCGGAAGGGAATATTCCATGCATGCGGCGTTCACAAAGAATGTATGAAAAACACGTTTTTTTGAAACCCACTTTGGTTGGCATGAAAAAGAGCATACTAAAGATGTGACTTTGAAACGGGGCGAAAAAAAAATTTCGAAAAATGTGTATTTTTTAGTTTTAATTGAAGTTGTACATTTTTTATTCCATTTTGCTTAATCCAAATCTCAAAAAAAAATTTTAAATATAATAATACAATAAGTTTATGAATTGGCTTTCAAAAGTTATTTTTGATTGTTGTTATTGTTATGATCGCTGTTTCCTGTTTTTTTTTTTGCATCTGTAGCAGCTTTGTATACTTTGTTTTTGGTTCTTTGAAACGACTTTCTATAATCTTCGAACGAATACACTTCCTTCTTAAGTCACTGTGGAATTTTAAAATTTTAGATAAGGAATCTCGAGATCACCAAATATTGCTGAGTTGAGTCTGTGGAAACTACTATATTATATTATTATTCATATAATTCACACATCGGTTTAATTTCCAATAAAAGAAAACTTTGATTTTTAAAATTTTCAAGGCAAGCAATTGCTGCTGCTGCTGTTGACGACCACTTCTTAATGCAAGCAAAACTTGCTAGAAAATTGAAGTCAACAGAAATTAAAGAATACGACGCAAAAATGTTAATTTTGTCCCTTTAATCCTCTTTTTTTTGCCTTCTTTCCCTTGGCTTGCTTCGTTTGTCTTTGCATTTTGCATTTCTTCTTCCCATTAATAGGTGTCAAAAGAACTGCCTAAAGAAGGGAACGTTTCATGTTATGCTGACTTTTAGGCTTCTAAACACATGAAAAAGAACTTGTTAGAAAAAAGCAGCGATCGGAAATCGTTCGGGTTTTTCTTTGCGTTCTTTCTTGTTACATACGCGTGACAAAAGCACAACCCAGAGAAGGCACGGTTTCATGTTATAGTGAACTTCAGCCTTCCAAGCACATGAGAAAAGAATGTAGATACAATTTCTAACAGAATTTTACACTTCTATCATAAGGCCTATTCTCAGATGAGATAAAAATTTAGTTCGGCACTATATTTCATATAAATAGGACTGCCGTTCAAAAGCAATTAGATTTCAATATGTTCAAAATTGTTTGTGTAAAAATCAGTATGAAAAATGGCATTCCTTTGGGAACCACGATCTGCAAAGTCCGACTGAGTATTTGGCGGTTGCCCATGGTACTTTTTTAATTGAATTTCAAAGTTTTTATTTTTCCCATATTTTTGCCATGCCTCACTAGACTGAACATAATCATAAGGGAATTTTTTTTTCCGAAATGTTCTATTCCTCCATGCGCAAAAAATTCGTAATAATTTCAAGTTACCGTAATGAAAAACCAAAATTTAAAATTTTAAGGTACCTCCGCAATGGCTTTAAAGTTGCTACATAAAATTTCAATTTCCCCTTTTTCATTTTACTTGTACATCAAAGTAACTTTTGAGATACCAAACGTTGTTGTTGAATTTAAAATGTATTTTTAAAAATATTTTATTCAAAGCAAAATGCAGGATATAGAGGATTTAGGGCCGATTTCTATTCTTCCAAATAGCTGCTATGTGTCATTTAAGCTCACAGTTTGCTCTGCTATTTGTAAGTTTATGTGACATATAGCTCTACGTAGAAGACGAGAAATCGGCCCTTAATCAGCATTTATTTGATTGGCGCGTTGTGGTCAGAGCTGGATTCAGAAATGCTACCATCAAGAAAATATGTTTTGGCGATTCTTCTGCATAATTCAAGAGGACACAAAACCTCATTAAGGGACAGCTTAAACCGCAGTGTCCTTTAAATTGATTATGTATTGAAATCATTTGGGCTTACCATGAAACCAAGAAGAAATGTGTGCAGAAGCATAAGGAAACTGTATGATTAATATGTGGCTCTTAGAAAAAATGTTTGTCGCGATAAAGAGTTGTACCGCGACAAAGAAAGGAATTTTATGGACTATTTGGAAGGCATTTTTAATGACACATAATTCGAAAAGCACATGCGATTACACATATTTTGTATGTGCAAAAATGCAAACTTTGAAATTCAATTGCAAAAGAACTGTCAACTTTTTTCTTCAAATTCTTCATAATTCGCGGTACATCGAGAACATTTTTTTTCAAAATTTTAGGCTATGATGGTCCTATGCTAAACATTTACCTTGAATTGAATTGAGTACTGATGCTGTTTTTAGATCAGATCCGATGAAGAGGATTAACTATCTAGTTGTTTTAATATAAAAAATAGAGAAAAGCTAACTTCGGCTCGACCGAAGTTTATATACTCTTGTAGCTTGTATGATTTTTATAAATTAGTAGCCTGATTCCACTGACACAAATATGTACATTCGGCCAAATGTACACATTTGTGACAAGGCCTCCTATATACATTTTCTACACCCAATTTTTATGGCAGCTGTACTATACAGTTGTCCTATCAAACTTGGTGGAATTATGTTAAAGCATAGAAAACTTGTAAATACAAGGTTCGGGGACGTTTGCATTGAGGACAAAAAAGTTTTTCTCACTAA
The DNA here is from genome assembly GCA_037044535.1 of Lordiphosa magnipectinata. Taxonomy (NCBI): domain Eukaryota; kingdom Metazoa; phylum Arthropoda; class Insecta; order Diptera; family Drosophilidae; genus Lordiphosa; species Lordiphosa magnipectinata. The sequence continues at coordinate 27,987 of JBAMBO010001860.1, forward strand.
AACAACATTTTCGACCGATGGTTCCTATGGCAGCTATATGCTATAGTCATCCGATCTGACCGGTTTCGACAAATGTGCAGCGCATTTGTACCAAAAGACTTCGTGCAAAGTTTGGTTAAGATAGCTTTAAAAATGACGGAGGAGATAGCATAGAAACAGACGGACAGACAGGCGGACGGACGGACAGACGGACATGGCTATATCAACTCAGCTCGTCATGCTGATCAAGAATATATCTACTTTATGTGGTCGGAGATGCTTCCTTTTATGCGTTACAAACATCTGGACAATTTTAATATACCCTCTACCTCTACGGCCATCGAAGTTTTTCGCCAGCAAACAACTTTTGTGGAATGACTCGTGATGGAACATATTCATACGCAGTTTTCGTTTGGTGGTCGGCTCATATCACTCACTTACTTCAAGACTGACATAACTAAAATAAAAAACATTTTTGACTACGTGATGCAGAAATATTCGCTGTATCATGTTCTATGGTGTAAAATTTTCATTTTGATATCTTTTATATTTTCCATGTGAGATAAAAATATTTCGCTGTTTCATTTTACAGGTTCATTTTCATATTAATGCAAAAACGTCACATCTCAGTTCTTCGGCTTTCAGTTATTAGGTTAACTCGAATCGAAAAGAACTATATTCCCTTGGTTAAATCCATTGAGAATTTTATACGCGTTGTCACATTATCGAGTTTTTTTGAGCTATGCCAGTCCTGAAGTGAGAGATACATATGCATATGGGCATTTCCAAACTGACGTGACGTTACGTTTGTACGATAAAATGTTTTTAAAAAATATGAAAATCTTGGATTTTTAAAAAGATTGTGTTACATTTGGGTAGCAATGAAGTAGCACTACAATCACTCAAAAAAATGACATACATCGATCATAAGGAGTTAAAGATATAAGCAACGAGAGCGTAAGCTAAAGTCGGCTCTAACCGACTTCGATATACCCGTTACTCATGGAAACAAATGTTTAATAGCCTTCCTGTATGCCTGAGGTGGGTCAGTCGAAAAGTATGCAACATTTTTTTATCTCGGCTATTTATTGTCCGATCTTGATGAAAATTGGGGGGCTTATAGATGTTGCGAATATAAATCTACGTTTTGAATTTGAGATCGATATCTCAAAAATTGTAGGAGTTATTCAACATTTTCTATTGTGGAGGCGTGGGTGGGCGTGGCAAAAATTTGAAATAAACTTGATCTGCGTGCAGACAATAGGAGTCTACATTCCAAAATTGGTTGCTCTAGCTCTTCTAGTCTCTGAGATCTAGGTGTTCATACAGACGGACGGACAGACGGACAGACGGTCAGACGGACAGACGGACATGGCTATATCGACTCGGCTGTTGATGCTGATCAAGAATATATATACTTTATATGGTCGGAAATGATTCCTTCTGCCTGTTACATACATTTGCACGACTTTAGTATACCCTTTTACTCTACGAGTAACGGGTATAAAAATATGTGCTGGCGTGACGTTACACAAAACGGAAGTGGGTTTTGACTTGTTTTAGAAAATTGCAAAACTCTGCGAATTGGTCAAAGCTTTTTGTATAAAATTTTTTTTTGGTAGGATTTGAAATAATACAAGTTTATTTCCCAGGTAACCTTATGCAAAAATTTTTTCTTAATTCTTTTTATTTGCATAAGTATCTAACGTGACGTTACATGATGTTACGTAACTAAAATTTCCTCATTTTATTTATGTTGTTTTTGTTACAATATAAAGCAAAAACTTACAGTTAATTGTAATTACATTGTTTCTTATCGTGTCTTACGTAATGTTTATTAAGAGACCAAAAATCAATGCAATCTAAAGGCATTTTTTTGACAACAAAACGTATCCAAATGAGAAAAATGGCGATTGCGCGACTTTGGATTCGAATATCTCGAATTGGTCTATTAATATATTTCAGATTGGCTCATATAAGGTCATTTTGATTGTTTCCTCATCAAAATATTATAAAAAAAAGGTGTTTTTAAGCACTTTCAATTTTTTGGTCTCGGGGAACTATCAAAAAGGGGAAATATAAATTTTATGTTTCAACTTTTAGGCCATGGCGGAGGTATTACACCTTAAAATTTCGAATTGTGGTTTTTATTTATGGTAGCTAGAAATTATTACGAAATTGAGCATTGAGGAAAAGAAAATTTTCAAACAAAAAACATATGCTTTTTGAATTCTGTTGGCAAGTAAATATAATAAAAATATGTTTTGTTAAGAAAAAATCGTACGGTTGTTTGATTTCGAATGCGAAAGTAAGGTAAACTTGACACCTATTGCAACTGTTATGAACTCTTTTACACGCCTCCTTTTTGAGGTAATGTTTATTGAGAGTTTTTGTAAAGTGGTTTCCCAAGAAGGCATACTCCACGAATTCCCCAAAAAGGGCGTTTTTTTACTCGTTCGATTCCGATGAACGGGCTTTCACATGATATTCTCGGTCGGTGTCTAGTCTTGCATCTCGTTGCTCGTTTGATTCCGATGCACGGGCTCGAGCATTCGTTTGTTTCTGAAGCTCGTTTTACCTTTTTCTTTTGTGATTAAGACGTAGAACGATGGTAAAGATCAAAAGTTATAAAAAATGTCGAAAATACTCAATTTTCGTATGACTTTAGATCAGCGCTGCCCAGCCGTATGCTCTTTGGGTACGTTTTGTTTTTGTAATTGCACCGAAGATAGGAAATCAATGATCGTATACATGCAGGGCGCGAGCTATAAAAAACGACACACATGCAAACGATTTCGTGTGTATGCGTCGTGTAGAACAAAACCCGGTTTTGTTCTCTTCTTTGATTGACTGACCAACAACAATTTCATGTGATTTTGTTGTTGCCTTAGCCAATTTCAATGTGTTCCTTTATTGGTATTGGTGCTTTTCTTTGTGAGTATTGGTGAGTGCTCTGCCGTATGCTGCTTTGGGAATGCCTGCTTTAGATTATCATGAACACGGGTGAATATAGATAGATGGTGAAGATCGAAAGATCCACCCTTGAATATATATTTTTATGCAATATACAGTACATACTAAGGACAAAAGAAAACATTTTTAAAAGCCCCCTGAAAAAACGCCGCTGAAAATAATAGAATATTTTGTATGTATAGTTTTATTTTGGATTACATTTAAGATAAGATTATGGGGAGTGTGGTATTATAACCATAAACTATACTGCTTTATAACAAACTATGGTTTTTGGTTTTTAATAACTTTTTTGCATAAATTCGTAATCGCATATAATGGCTAAGTATGTACATTTAATATTTTGTTTAAATGTTTACTAAATATTAGAAACATTTTATTTATATAATTAGAACACTAAGTACAAATATTTCAACTAAAAACAATCAATGCAAGTTGGTACCAGGGACTTAAAACAATCGGAAACGTAAAAGTAAAATTTGATTTTTCTTTCAAAAACTTCTGTTGGTTAGAAGTGGATGTCAAACTTCATCGAGTAAATTCGGAATAAGTTAGCCTTATGGGCGCTGAAAAATTTTTAAACCTGGTGAGCCTTTACGCTTTTGTCACGTACATGGACAAGTCTTTTCACGGCCAAAAACTGCTTCAGTACGAACAAAAAAAGTCTTGTTTTTGAACGAGTTGTCCAGGATTAGCTTGGGTAGAACCCAGAAGTGAAACCTAAGAAGAAACCTAGTAAGAAACTTTAACACAAACATAGAGAGCAACTTGTAGAAATTGCTAAAACTGAAAGCTTAAGGAAAAACTTAAATATGAAGTGTAGGAAGATCTTTGAGAAATAAGTAGTTATCAGGGCTGCAATCCAGTTTTGGAACAGATCAGGTTTGTACCCGGAATTCCGATTTTTTTTTTTAAACTGTGAACCAAACCATTTGCTTTATAGTAATGAACCCTAATCCCTGTTCGGTTCGACAAAATCTGGTGGATATACTTAATGTACAAATAAAATTGAAGCTAATAGACACATAGACTACAAAGCTTAAATAGTGTCGATGTTTGGAGTTGGCCTTTGTCGAATTCATTTTCAAAATATGACGATGAAGAAGTAGGTCTCCACCATGGCATTAATAATAGTTATACCGGAAATAATATCGATATATTGAAATATCGAATTGAAGGAGGAGAGTAGACGCTGGGTCATTATATAACAAAGTTTAAGATCATCGGCATACATCAGTTCATGCGAATGGGATAAAACTTACGAAATGTCATTTATGTAATGTTTATATAATAAGGTAGTCTCTAACTAGCTTTGAGAACGCCAGACAGTACCCTAATGCAGGTGGATAGTATCAGATTGAAACGAACTAATTCACATCGATCGCTTTAGTAAGCCTTGATCCAGTTGAGAAGGATTGAAGGAAAGCCGATCAAACACAATTTATGTATGCAAAGCTCATGATTGATTAAGTTAAAAGCCTTGCTGAAATCAGTATAAACTACGTCGATCTGCCGCTTATTAACAAGTCCAATGTTTTCAAGAGTAGTAAATTCGTAGAAACCATGATGAAATGAGATCTTTTCAGAGTGTGTAAGAACGTCGTATAGTTTCGATACATACCTGTAGTTCGAAACGATTGACTGTGATTTCTTTTTATGAATAGGAATAATTTAAGATTCCTTTCAAAAACTAGCAAACTCTCCTAGTTGAACATACAAGTTAAATAGTAAATAGGGCCATACAATGCAGTTGTAGTTTGTGACAGAATAAGCATTTGTATAGACAAAATAGGGAGGGCGAAAATTGACAGAATATTTTAGCCAGGGCTGCAAACCCAATACATTTTTTCGGAGCAAATTTGCGGAAAATTGCCAATGGTTAATGTTCGGAAATTTTACGTTCGAATTTCGATTCGTCCCAAGTTCTCCTAAAATTTTATAGAGATCCAATTTATGCGATTAATATTCAAAATAAAGTCTAACTTTCCAATAGCGAATCTCAATGGCGCCAATCAAAACTTCGCTATAAAGAAAAAACCGTTATATAGACAAAGAAATACAAAATTGCAGTGTTCAGGAAACAAATTCGGTATATAGAGAACTTCGTTGTACGGAAGTTCGTAATAGAGAAGTTCGACTTCAGAATATCTGTACTTTTGAACAGAAAAAACTTATTTTGAGACCTGATTAACTGAGACATCATTCGATGGTACTGATAAGACAGTTAGCGCAATTGCATTAAGTTGTTAACATTGATAAGCTGTCAAAATCTTTGGAATGTTTGATTTAATCGGTTCTCTATTTTTGCCATCAAAGACTCTTATTTCTAGAAATTATATTGAAAATCCGTTATAGTTTCAAAACGATTTCGAGTCTTTTACTACGTTTATACGCACGTCTTATTTGCAAATAACAATTTTGTGAGTGACAAATTATTGCGTATAAACACTGAGTTAATTCGTTATTTGCAAACAGCTAAGTCACGAAAACAATTACTGATTACTGATTTATTTGCAAATAGTGTCCTAGGCGTTGCCACGCTATTCACTGATTTTGCTGTTTTCAACTATATGGTAGCACTGCTATATTGTAATTCACGTTCATATGGACTGCAGGTGAAGGAGAAAGGGAAAATGTTTAAGATAACAACTGAAAACTAACGTTGCAATTGGACTAAAGCGGATACCAAGTTACAGCTTGGACTAATGAAAGAAAATAAGGCCACGAAGAATTTCTTTAATTTGTTGAACCGAACCGCAAATTTAGGTTCGGAGCAGGTTCCGGTTCAGCAATTTTCTGAACTTTGGTTTGGTTTACAGTTACCAAAAAGTCGGGATTTCGGGTTTAAACCGATTCGGTTTGCAGCCCTGATTTCAGCATTAACAAATTTGTTTGTAGCTTTAGATTTATATCCTTCTTATAAGCCGTTAGATCCGAGTGACTTAGAAAATCATTTATATCCGTGTGGTTCCTAAAACCTGTTAGATTTACGTTCTTCTGCTCAACCGTCAGATCCTTATGATTTCGAAAAACCGTTTAAACCTTAACGTTGAAAACCTTAGATCGGTGTGATCCCGATGACCTATGTACTTATACTACCGTTCATCCTTTAGATCCCATTCTGTGGATCAGGATACCGAAAAACCGTTGGATCTGCGTCTGTGTGCTCCCGAAAACCTGTATCATATCAGACATTCATACAATTTCTGAATAATCACACATTACGGGTACACTGAGAACTAAAAAGGAAATTTTTTGATGATCCATTGAAGGATTTTTGTATCCATTTGGACTGCATATGAACTATTACTGCAGGGCTGTTTTTGCGTGTCTTGTTTTAGAAACGTTATGATGATAATCATAACTTATTGACTTAGAGCAGGTGTGCCCAAGACTATTCCGCAAGCCACGCATTTGCGCAAAGGAATAGCCCGCGCGCATACGATTCACGCGGCCATAAGATTATAAAAAGCAAAAACAATTTCATATGCGTGCTTTCCTCTCTTTCTTTCCTAGCGAAGGTCTGCAACAAAAATTTCATGTGTGTCTCTCTTCTCTCTCTCTCCTATGTATCCGACAAACTCGAACGCAACAACAATGTTGCTTATACGTTATCAGCGATCGATTCGCGCGCGTGCTCTTGAGACAGCAACGACCACACACACAAACAACTATTACTGCAGGGCTGTTTTAGTGACCTTTGGATTATCAATCATGGAACTTTTTAGCAGGCTCTAAGTCAGGGGTGCCCAGAATGAGCTTACGAGCGCGTGGAAGCCAATCCAAATGCACAAAATACAACTCAAGCCAGAACAACCACAAGAAATAGAAAACAAAATCGGTTTTATATTTCTTGTGGTTGTTCTTGCTAGAGTTGTATTTTGTGCATTTGTATTGGCTTCCACGCGCTCGTAAGCTCATTCTGGGCACCCCTGACTTAGAGCCTGCTAAAAAGTTCCATGATTGATAATCCAAAGGTCACTAAAACAGCCCTGCAGTAATAGTTGTTTGTGTGTGTGTGTGTGTGTGGTCGTTGCTGTCTCAAAAACACCCGCGCGAATCGATCGCTGATAACGTATAAGCAACATTGTTGTTGCGTTCGAGTTTGTCGGATACATAGGAGAGAGAGAGAAGAGAGACACACATGAAATTTTTGTTGCAGACCTTCGCTAGGAAAGAAAGAGAGGAAAGCACGCATATGAAATTGTTTTTGCTTTTTATAATCTTATGGCCGCGTGAATCGTATGCGCGCGGGCTATTCCTTTGCGCAAATGCGTGGCTTGCGGAATAGTCTTGGGCACACCTGCTCTAAGTCAATAAGTTATGATTATCATCATAACGTTTCTAAAACAAGACACGCACAACACCACAAAGGAGACTGGTTGATCGAATAGCTTTTTCATCAACTTCCACAGTTCAATCATCAGCGATCTTTTGTTTAAAATGTTTGAAAAAAATTTTCGGAGCTTCCGTTTACGTATTCGAACCAATATTTACCAATTCGAAAATTTTAGTTTAGAGGTTCTTCTGATGACGGTTTTGGTTCGAACCTCGGTTCGGCTCACTTTTTTCTAAATTTAAAAACAAAACCAATTTTAATTTATGTATAAAAAATTTCTCGCAATTTCTTTATATTGGGAAAAGTCTGTTAAACTTAGACTTAAGTCGACGATCATTTATCCGGTTTAAAGACTCATATAATATCTCTGAGATATCTTTCTAAATGGTCCTACTCTACAAATGATATTGAAAGCATGTTTAAAAAATAAATTACCAATGTTTCGCTTACAATAACAACCAAACTTGGAAATCGATCAAGAGTGGCGTTTTAAAAAATGCTCAATAAGACCGCATTGTTTTATCCTGCCGTTTTTGAGACACTCTTTCACTAGATCTACCAGATAACAAAAAAAGCACTAGTCAATAGTTCCGAATTATAAATGGAAGATTTTTGTTGTATCGTCCTGAAATCTTGGGTTCGGAAAAGTTCAGGTTCAATTACACAAGGCAACAAAATTTGACTTATTCCAGTATATTAAAGGGTCGGTGGTGATTCTAGATGATTTTCGTATGCTGAACACGAATATGTTTTCAGAAATGGTCCATCAAGATTTTTAGCAATTTCAGCGTAAATTTACAAAAAATGCCTTATTTGACTCTTTTTTATACGCGTTTTGTGGAGAACCTATACTTTTGTTTTGACTTTCTTTGATATTATCGGAAAGAACTACTCCTTAACTTTGAAATAAATTATCCCAAACAATTTTACGATTTTTTCAAATGAAGACGTTCTATTTTTAGTAATTGTATCCGACTTCACAAAATCTCAATATAATGTTGCTGTCCCAATGTATGCAATGGGTTTTGTTGAAAATTTTCATTGAAATTCTATACAAATTGTTAGCCGGTTGTACTGTTTCTGCAAGGCATACTTTTGTGCAATAAACAGTTTTGTTATTTTATTATTATCGAGACTATGTATTCAAAATGGTATATCTTCACTTCGAAAAATCGTACAATTCTTTGGCATAGTTTATTTTTAAAGTTAAGAAATAGTAGTCAAAACAAAAGTATAGGTTCCCCACAAAACTCGTCTGAAAAGGGTAAAAATAGGCAACTTTAAGCTCAAATTACGAAAAATCTCGACGTGATGGACCATTTCTGAAAACAGATTCGTGTTCAGCACACAAAAATCATCTAGAATCACCACCAACCATTCAATATTCTGAACCTTGTTGCCTAGTGTTTACACAGTGGAAAATATGTCAGAATTCCGGGTTGGAACCGGTTTCCTAATTATTAATAATCCTTTTATGGATATTAAAATTTACATTTAATGTCAAATTGATCTTTGATTTTCATCCAATGAAGCTGAAAATCGTCAAAAGAATATGAAAATTTTCAATTTCATTCCAAATGGATCTGTTTTTTTTTTCTGTATACCAATTATTTAAATATTTTCAAGTTTTAGTTGTTATTACAAATATCAGGAATTGGCTTTTTCCATATCTGGCAATAAAACTTATTGTTGCTTATCAGTTAAACAAAGTCCCTGGTTGTATCTCCACTTTTCTAAAGGCTTCAAAAAAGGCTTATAAAAAACAAAGAAAAATAAAAATTTTACAAAAAGTTTAAAATTTATTTGCATTGAAATAAAAACTCAATAAATAGGAATAAACAAAAAAAAATTAAAATCCAGAAATGGGAGTTATTAAAATAGGAAACACCAGCTAAAAATAAGAAACTTAACTTAAGAAAATGAGTCCAAAGTTTACTTTTGTGGATGCAATTTTGTAGTAGTAAGTAAATATACCTAAGAGCTAAGATGTATGGGTGTGTGTGTGTGTGTAGGGAAAGGGAGGGAGGATCCAATACAACTTGGGTGTATTTTCGAGGGTGACTTCTGTTGTCATTTTTTTTAATAATTTTTGATGCTAAGTTTAATGATTTGGTTATGTGCATGAGGATTTGTGCATTCGTCTAGCTGTAGACACCGTGAGCGGGGGCAGCTGTGGCTGCTGCATTGGCCAGTTGGTGTCACGACACCGAAGTGGCCAGAAATTCTTGCAATCGCTGCACAGTGACACGATCCAGTTTGCAGAGATCAAAGTCAAAGGTCTTGTGGGTGATCTCATAGCAGCCGGTGGCCGCAATCATTTCGACAACATGTTGCAGCTCTTCGTTATCCTGTAGGGTCATGATTTTCTGGTGCAACTCCTGCAGTTCGCTCAGATATTCTGTGGGCAATGGAGTGGGGGGAGTGGGTGTGCTAGCTGCATGTGCGGGTGTGGTTGGTTCATTGGGTGAAAGTCCACTGTTGTTGTTGTTGTTAATGTTGGTGCTAGGATTGCTGGTGGGCGCAGCTGATGCTACTGGATTACTAATGGGTGAGGAGGATGGCGGTGGCAAGGCCGGTGAAGTTGCTGTATTATTACTGGGTCGCAGGGAAGGCGATTTGGATTTCTCTCGCGCGGCCTTGTTTTGCTCCTTCTTTGTGGGTTTGACAGGTGGCTCGATGAAGGTACTGGCACTGCTACCGCTGTTGCTATTCTGTGAATTCCTTCGATTGCGCTTCTTTTCCTCTTTCTCCGATTTTTCGAGTTTCGTTTCCGGCGACTTGTCCTTGTTATCTGTTGGCTGTTTCTCTACAGCTTTTTCCAACTTTTCCTGGCTGATTTTGGTTTTTGTTTTGTGCTCTTTGGCTGTAGGTTTTGTCTCCTTGCCGGAACCGCCAGATGGTGTGCTACTTTTGGGTGTCGATTGAGTGGACTTTTTGGCCGGCAGATCGGGAAAACTACTATTGGAGCTGTCGGAGTGTTGAAGTGTGGCTGCAGCGGCTGCAGCCAGTGCACTGGTGGCAGCCAGATCGGGTGCCGATTGAGCTGAATCCACATCGCTGAGATCCAAATTGTTTGGTGGCTTCTGTGTGTGTGGCACTGGCGGATTTGGTGGCTGTGACTTGCCTCCACTGTTCTTGGTTTCGGTATTTGGTTTATCAACGGATTCCCGCTGACGTTTCTCTTCCTTGCTGGAGGTGGATTTCTCCTTGGATTTCTTGTGTTTTTCCTTCTTTGAGCTGTTCACACTGCCAGTTGAGTTTATGGCCGGCTTATCCTTCTCACTGGTAGCCTCGACAGCTGGTATGGGGTTAGTCAGCGTGGTGGAGGAGGAGGAGGAGGTGGTGGTAACCTCTGGTTTGCTTGAAGGCTCCGTTAAAGCTGGCTTCTCGTTGGTTGGTTGCTTGTCCTTTTCCCGCTCCTTGAGCTTCTCCTTGTCACGCTCTTTGTCTTTATCCTTGTCACGCTCCTTGTCCTTGCTTTTGTCCTTTTTTTTGTGTTTGTGGGACTTTTTGTTGTTCTCTGGGTTGCCATTGCTGCTGCTGGAGGCCTTCTCTGGCTTGGATTCGGTGAGCTTTTCCAAGGCTTTGCTGGTAGCTGAAACAGTTTCCTCTTTACCTCCTACTTTACTATCCTCTGAACCTTTTTTACCACCGACGGCGTTCGGATTGTGGCTTGCCACTGGTGTGGGGGTGGCCTTGCCAGGGGCCGACGCAGTAGCCGGCTGTAGAGCGCCAGTGGCGGGCTCTTCCTTGGTTAAACGTTTATCCTTATGCTCCTCGCGTTGCTTTTCACGCTCCCTTTCACGTTCCTTGTCCTTGTCCTTTTTCTCTTTCTTGGACTTTTTGTTGGAACTGCGTTCCTTGTCCTTGGTTTCCGATTTTCCCGTTGATTTGTGCTCTTCGCGTTCTTTGGAGCGCGATGGGGGCGCCACCACTAGTGCGCCCTCTGCGCTCTTCTTGGGACTGGGTGCACTCATCTCGGTTCGTAATGGTTTTGGACTTGCCGTATGCTTTACCAGGGCCAATGCCGTTGAAGTTGTAGTGGAGGAGCTCTGCTCCCGTTCTCGCTCCCTATCCTTGTCGCGGGATTTGTCTTTCTTGGACTTCTCCTTATCCCGATCATGTTTGCTGCTGCTGCTGCTTTCGCCAGACTTGCTGGACTTGCGTTCCTTGTCCCGGCCATGTCGATCTTTTTTGTCCTTGTCGCGCGGTTTTTCCGATTTGTCGCGCTCCTTGCTCGACTTCTCCTTAGCCTCATGGGAGCCACCGCCTTTTCCACTGCTGCTTGCCGGAATTTTGGCATCAGGTGATTGTTTGGGTGGAGCGGTTATGGCCAAAGTGTTGCTTGCACCCATTACGCTGCTCTTGGTAATGGGCTGGCCAAAGAGTGCCGAAAAGTTGGTTACTTTACCAACAACCTCATCGCTGCGTGATTTATGCTTCTTCCCTGCAGCTCCTGAACCCGAATCCATGACCATTAGAGCAGTGCTGTTGCCGCCCTTGGCCTTGACCAGGCCCATTTCATTGCCACTGGGCATTTCGGTGACCACACTGGGCGAGAGCGTGCGACTTAGATTGCTCGCTGCTATATTGGCCCCAAATACGGGCACACCTCCACCACGCATCAATTTGGCTCGAAATTCCTCGGATGGTGCCTCAAACACGTGAGTCTTTACCTCGATATGATGATGTGGCGGCCCATTATGTTGCAACTCCAAGTCATATTGATAGACAATCCGTTTGGGCTCATCGCGATTACGAAAATGTATCTCCACAGGCAGCAGGAAACCAGCGTAGCCCGACTCCTGTATGGCATATGGCGGCTCTTTGATAACTGGAAGAAAACCAAAACTTAAGCCTGTGTCCAAGGGAAAGACTTTAGGGCTACACTTACCCCGCTTTGGTTTGGGAAAGGACTCGTGCAGTACAAACACGACCTTGTCCACAAATGCACTTATGTCCGCCTTATTCACACCCTGAACAAAAATCTCCCAGTCGTGAGTAAAGCCCTGCGGATGAGGCGTTTTTTTGTTGCGCAGCCTAGAGGTATGACCAATTTCGAATTGCACCTTGACCGCCATAGCTACCGCAGACAACGACGCCTTTACGGTAACGCGATTTCTTCAGAAATCTGTAAAAATAAAAAAGATAGAATTATTGAAAGACCCCTTAAGACTGAAAATGGACAATAAATAAGGAAACAATCGGCGGCAAACGAAATGGAGTAACTACGTCCAAAAGTTAGTTTTACCGCTGACATTAATAGCTATATGTAAGGCCAACATTATCACCTAAAGATAATATTTGGTTGTGGATCTTAGGTACAATAGATACCAAATCATGAATGTGGGAGAGAAAATACCATCCCATAACGATCTCGAGTTTAGGTTTAAGTATATACCATTCGGAATTTATTGGAAAAAGAGTGGATGTCTTGGTACTGTAGCGAGTACATATATACAGTGCCGCTCAACTAAATAGGTTTGACTTTTTTTTAGGTTTGAAACGTTGTACCTCTGTAACAAGCACTCCGATTTAAGCGAAAAAAATTAAATTTTGTAATAAAGAAATCAATCATTTGTGAAATAGCAAAGTTTCTATTCTGTTAGTTTTGTTTTTATATTATTTTTATCTCCAAATCTCCATTTTTTTTTGGCTCAACTGAATGGGTTTGACCTCTAAAACTATTAAACAAAAGTATATAAAGCAAAATTTCAAGGCACTGGGTAACTTAAAAAGTTAAATAGTATTTGGTATGCCCAACCTTGTTCTTAATTATTTCAAACATACGGTTTGGTAAGGAATCATAATAATTTTCAATTTCATTTAGTGAAATTGTTGACCAGACTTTTTTACTTGCTTCAACTAGGGTCCCAGAGTCACTAAATTGTCTTCCTCCTTCGTATACTCTCCTGGACAAAAGTCCCCAAATGTTCTCGATAATGTTAATGTCAGGGGAGTAAGGTGGCCACTCGAGCAATTTGACGTTTTGGTCTTTAATCTACTGTTTTACAACCCGAGCGGTATGGATGCTAGCGTTGTCATGTTGGTACGTCCATGGAATAAAACCATAAATCTCCGAAAACTGGGGAAAAGCCTTTTGGAGCACAGTCTTGTACACATTTGCGTTCATTATCGAGGTGACAAACTGGAGCTCGCATGTTCCCTAAAACGATATGGCTCCCCACACCATTACTCCACCTGCACAAGAGTGATGACGACTTAAAAAACATTCTTCCTTTCGCATATCGTGAAAATAGTAATTATAGTCATCCGGTCCATCGAGGTTGAACTTCTTTTCGTCGGAGAACCACCATCTTCCACTCCTTGTTCCACGTCATGTGTTCTTGGGCAAATCGTTGTCGTGCTTTACTAGCATTTACGCCGCATTCTTCCCTAATTTTACCAGCACTAAGGTGGGAATTTAAGGCAGTTCGTAGGATAAGTCGCCTCTCGGTTGCTGTTGCATATTTTTTTCCTCCATTCATTTTTTTTCCATAGTCTGCTTCATTACGTAGAAAATTACTCACAACGTTTTGACTTCGACCGATTTTCTTGGTGATTTCATAGTGTCTTAAGCCAGATTCAATATAGCCTTTTATTTGACCTTTTTCAAAATCGGTTAAAAGTTTTCCGCGGCCCATTTTACAAAAAACTGATAGCAGTTGCTTTAAATTTTGAAATACAAAAGAATTCAACTCTTTTCAATCACGCAGTTAATCAAAATGTGAAGTCAAAAGTGTCAAACCTATTCAGTTGAACCAAAAAAAATTGAGATTTTTGGTTATGTTTTTGAAAAAATAATGAGCTTCGTTGCTTCGCCATCAGTATAGTGAATTATTACCGTTACCGTTATCGTTATTGTTTCCTGGGGGGAACTGGAAAATCGCGTTTCAAATTATTTCGTATTCTATCCTTACAAACCGAGTTTCAAGCCAATCTGATGAAAAATAATTTTTGCCTACAGAATTTTCCGGGAACTTTCACGCCTGGGGGGCGGATTTTGCGACATTGGAAAGTCGCATTTTAAATTATTTCGTATTCTATCCTTACACACCGAGTTTCAAGTCAATCGGATGAAAAATGATTTTTTGCATGCAGAATTTTCCTCCATGATTGGCTCCATTTTATCTTGTGGTTTCGAGTTCACAGCTTATAAAAAGAAATCAAAAATTTTGCGTGGTAAACACAGTGGCCTCCTGTACACATGTTAAATTTTATCCCATCCCGTCCTAAGAATCCTTTCCGACCGTATAAAGTTTATACATTCCTGATCAGCATCAACAGCCGAGTCGATATAGCCATGTCTGTCTGTCCTTATGAACAAACAGATCTCAGAGGTGGTAAGAGATAGAGGTTTTACATCTATGGGACATATTCTTCTTATACTTGCAGGCAGATTAAGTTTATTTTAAATTTTTGCCACTTCCCCTCCCGCCCCCGCAATTTGAAAAAAAAACTTCATATCTCCCACAGTTGTGAAGATAGATGTTTCGTACATTCTAAAGATAGTTAGTAATAAGCATTATTTATCAAAATGATAATGATCGGATGAACGATCCTCAGGTCGCAGCAGCTACTACAGGTACAAAGTATATTACAGTCGGGCTTGACCGACTTTCTTACTTGTTTTCTGCTGGTTCTCGGCAAGTCTTTTAGTTAACATGTCTCCCCGAACTTAATTATACTAACTTTAAAGCATTTAGCTCATTTTCAGTATGAAAGTCCATTTTCAGTACAGTAACTGTGTGTGTTTCGGTAAATTCCATACTGGCATACATTCAAAAACTTTCTCGAAATGTGAATGTTTCCTTGATCCACTGACTAGATTTGATCACTCACGTAACAAAGAACCGCTGATTGGCCTATTTGCATTTGCAATTGTAATTTATGTTCCCCTTCCACAAGTCAAAAAGCATGCTCCTGTGGTGGAGGGTATGGGTTGTTTTGGGTGATATTTTAAAAGATTGCATGGAGCATGACTGATTACGCTCATAAGTTAAGATTGGGTCAAGGCAAGCTTCAAATGTTTCTCTCTTTTTTACAGAAAGTGAAAATGTCATCAAATTTCTTATGAATGAATCGTGGAGGGACTACGAGAAGAGCCACTTTTTGAGAATGATGTTGAATATTTGCCAGCGGATCAAGGGTATTTAACATTTGTCAACATTTGTCTCTTCCTTTCAGTTTTCTACCTCAGTCCTGATTTCAGGCTTGACTGAACTCTAACTAAAATCTAGATAATTGGATTTCCCAAGAATAGAGAACGGGAAAAGTGTAAGCGAATTGTGTGCTTCGCACTGTACCACAGCAGCAAACGGGCATCAACGTGCCTACCGGAACCTGAGGCTACTTCTAGTCTTTGACTGGCAGCCAAAAACATGAATACCTATGTATTTCTCGTAATTCTGACAATTCTACCATATAAATTGTGGAGCACATGAGTTTTTCTCAAATTGTGGTGAAGGCAGGCATTGAAAACAAACTTGTCTGCCTGTATATAAAGAGTGACTTTTATGCTATTTGGGTTTTCAGTGTAAACAGCTCAAGCGCGATTCGTAACATGTGGCAAGGCCAAAAATGCTCAGCAAACCTTAGCCAGTGAAGATCCATTTTTTTTCATCGAAGCTCATTTTTGGCTCATTATGTAAGAGAGAATTTCCGAATTTGGTCTGAAGAGCAGCAGCCAGAGGCAGTTCAAGAGCTGTCAATCAGTGAATATAACCGATTCTTATTTCGTTTTCGGTTCTGGTACTTATCGAAACTTCTGCTGTTTTCGTTCTAACATTATTTCGGTATTCGGCTCCGTATCGGTATCTGGATTTTTATTTCGGTATACCGATACGTACCGGTATGGACTGGTAAAATATCGGTAATTGGTTTTGTGTTCATCCGATTTCTTAGCGAAGATATAACAATTTCACCCCGGAAATAAACGAAATACAATTGTGGAAACTCTGTCGAGTATTCTGACCAACGTTTAAATACATCTTCATTATTTTGCAAACGTTTTAAGCTGAGGAAAATTGATAATGAGTGAGGCCATTAAACTGTCTTGTAAAACTACTGAACTATTTGTATTTTCCCGTTTCTTTTCATACAAATACAGGTTTGAATCGACTTAGCCTCCACTATCAGCTAAAGGATTTGTGTCACAGTTTCCTCATTAAGATTCACTTAAACAGAAATGAATAACATAAGCACTTTTCTGTTCTAAGGTTATAACATTACAAAGCGGGCCTAAGAATATAGGATGCAATATTTTCAAAAGAGACCAGACTTTTGTTTTTCTATTTCACAAATTCAAAAGTTTTGCTAAGCCAGATTCTTTTTTTGAAATCTTGCGATTTTACCAAATTACGTAAAAGTCCCCCAAAACAAAGTGCCAGCTTTACAATTCAGTTGCTGCATTCAGAACCAAAACTGTACCGGTACAATGTTTTGTTTCTTTTCGGTACTCGGATACCGTTTTTATCAGTTCTTTCCGGTATGATTGCGGTTCTGGTTTCGGTTTGATTCCCTGTTGTCAATGCACCCTGGCGGCATCATTGGACCGTACTCTTTCAAAAATAATGAAAATCGCAACGTTACAGTCAATGGAGCAAAGTAAGTACCGTGCGATGATTACCAACATTTTTAGGAACAAAATGGAAGAATTGGACTTGGTTGACATGTGGTTACAACAAGACCAATTGAGAGGCGAGTTTGGTGAGCAATTAATCTCATGTTTTGGATCATTGGCCGCAATGATTATGTGATTTTACCAGAGAATTAAACCGGAACCAGAACCGGAACCGTATACCGAAAAGAACCGATAAAAGCTCAGAACCAGAACCGTAACCTGAACCTATATTTTTAATTTTTTGAATACCGGTATTCGAGAACCGATATTCTTGAAACCGAATCATTATATCGGTACAGTTACGGTTTTGGTTGCAAAAAACAAGACTGCAATGCTGACAGTTGGTTTTGGGGGACTTTTACGCAATTTGGTTAAATCGTATAAAAAAAAAAAGAGTCTGACTTAGCAAAACTTTGGTACTGTGAAATAGAAAAACGCAAGACCAGTCTTTCTAAAATATTGCTTTCTATATTTTTAGACCCTCAGTATAATGTCATGATAAACATTGAACAGAAAAGTACTTGTTGTTGTTGTTGTAACGGCTGGGAAGTTTCGTATGTATGTGGAAGAAAGGAAGATAAAGAGAAAGAAGAGGGTAAAAGATTAGTTGGATGTAGAGAAGCTATTCCCTGTCCAGTTCGAGGAAGGTGGCTACCTTTACCGGTTGGGACCATAGATCTAGGGGAGTGGGAACAGTTGGGTTCAGGGGACACTGGAAGAGGTGTCTGGTGTCATGTGAGCTGAGGCCACACTTAGGGCATTCATCGATCACCTCTGGGTTGATGCGGGCGAGGTAGTTGTTTAGGTGCCTGCTTTTCCCTGATTGGAGCTGGGCAAGAGTCGCCCTGGCGCGCCTGGTGAGGGCCCTCTCCGCGGGATCAATGGGTTGCGGCCTGCCTCCCAGGACAACATTGTCTTGGTAGGCTTCTATGGTGCAGGCGACCATGTTGGTGTGTGCCTTCTTTTTGACCTCAGCGGATGTTGTTGCTGTTACCATGCCATTTCCCAGGAGTTGTCGGACTGTTGTAGTCTCGGTTCTCAGGTCGTAGCGGACTGCTTTGGGTCTCCTTGACATGCTTCCAGTGGTGCAGTCGTGGTTTGGGTGAGACTCGCAGTGGCAGCCGATGAGGTACTGCTGAGTGAGAAGTTGGTTGTGGTTTCGGACTGGGAGCATCTCCGTCTCCTGGTGGAGGTGGTCTGGGTGCGTCATTGTGTGACATCCTGTGGCTACTCTCAGCGCAGCGTTCTGCGCAAGCTGGAGGTTTCGCCATTGGGTGTCACTCAGGGACGGAGACCATATTGAAGCGGCTTAGTTGACCATGGATCTACCTATGGCCTTATATTTTGTTGAGATCGTCTCCTTTTCCTTGCCCCAAGTGCTGCCCGCTATCACTTTCAGGACCTTATTTCGGCTTCTGACTTTCCTAATCACCTCCTCCGAATGTTTGGCGAAGGTGAACATGGAGTCGAAAGTGACGCCTAAGATCTTAGGATGGTTGATGGTGGGTATCCTATGTCCGCTAATGTGGATATCCAGCTGCGTCCTTACTTCTTTTGTCCACGTCGTTAGGAGAGTGGCAGAGGATTTTGAGGACGATAGGCTTAAGTTTCTACCAGCGAAGAAGTCAGCCAGGTGCGGAAGATATTCGTTTATCCTCTCCTCTAATTGTTGGATATCCCTACCCGTGGAGACGACTGTACAGTCATCTGCGTACGTTATTAATTTAACTTCGGGGGGTGGTTGTGGGATCCCCGTGTGGAGCCCTGAGAACCGGTTCGGTTCGGGACTTTTGGGTCCATCGAACCGGGCCATCTACCGTACCTTCGAAAAATATTACCTCGAGAACCGGAACTCGAGCCGGAATTATTCTGTTTAGAAAATTATTAAAATTGACTTTTATAAGTTTCTTTATATTAGGTCTGGAAAAAACTATTGTCTTCACTGAAGAGCAGTTTTGTAAGTCATATCCAAACTGGTAATATTTCGACTATGAGAAGGGAAATAAAGTAATAGTCAAGCTGTAACATGGAAATTCAAACTTTTCATATCTATGTACGAGTGCACATTGGAAGATCCAGGAACTTTTGGAAGGGTCCGTATGATTGATAGCGTTACCCTTAGTCAATAGCTGTTGATAGATATATCTAATAGTAAGTCAAATGTGCATTCTTCAGATTTGATAAGGTCTGGAACCGGTCATCGAAACGAACCATATACTTCACTATGGGTTCGAGCCTCCGGAGCGAACCTTGTTTACAAAACAAAGAAGATGAAGTTAAATGGGGGTCAGTAAACTTGACAAAGTTTCTAATATTGAATTTAAGTATGTCCTTGAAAAGGGCAAATAAGCGTAGAACGTTTGTTTACCGGGGTGTAATTATTATGTCTTCGCTATGAAATCGGATGCACGCAAAACCAATGCCCGATCTTTGTTTATATTTTAACGGTACATACAGGTATACCCAATAAAAATCCAGGTACCGATTCGAAACCGAACCAAAAGTACCACAACCGGAACCGGAACCGATATACAATTCGGTTTGAATCCCTGGATTTTACCCCTCTAGTCTATTTGTCGGGCTACGCGACAAGTCTCTCTAGTCTCTTGTGTACAGGGACAAGCCAGCCACTATTGCAGCTCTGGAAGACAACATTACTGGCGCGTTTAGTGAGATACCGGTCAAAATGCGGGAAAAGGTATACCAAAATTGTAACTTACGGATGGACCACCTCAGGCGTTTAAAATTTCCAAAACAAACGCTAAAAAAACCACCCTTTATATTGAAAATCAGAAAATTCGAATTGTGGAACACATGAGTTCTTCTCAAAATGCGGCGAAGGCAGTGGGGGCGTGGCAAAAATCGAAAACAAACTTGTTTTACCTGCATATATAAGGAATCTACTTAACAAATATACCTTACTGATACCAGTGAATCATACGGAAAAACAGAACGACGAATTTTTTTCTATGAATCCGAGACTGAAATGTTTGTGTTTCTCTTCCATGCCTGTTTGTCATTCCGCATTACATTAAAAGCGAATCATAGATTCAATACTTCAACCTATTCCAACTGCCGCCGCTACAACTTGCATGTAAACAAACAGAACAACAACAGTAGCGCCGCCTCTTCTTTCCGCTTTGTGTGTTAAGTGGGGGGGAAGGGGTTGGCCACTGGCCAAGATGTCACGTCCGCATCCGTTCGACAGGTAACTTTGAACTATGATAATTCCTATTTTGAAACATTTTAACACACACTCTTTGTTATGATACTTATTCAAAATCTAATTGTTATGGTTTTGGTGCCACATTGTTGCCTTTTGTTTTCTTGTTTCCCAGCCTCGGACTCGTTTGAGGCAAAAATCAATGCGGGTGTCTCTTCGCGTTTACTTACTACGTTTAATGTAAATGTGCTCAGCCACAGGTAGCAGTCCTCACCTGGATGTGATTAAAACTATTTAATATTCAATATTAAGATGAGTTTTAATAAAAACACGGCATATCCGTATAAAACAAATCAACACTGTGACAGTGGGCTCGCACTAATGCTGGGTTTACATTGCGTCACAGGTGTCACAGCGTAAAAATGTGGCACTCTGTGACGCAATGTAAGCACTGCATAAAGCGTTAGTGACAAAACATGGGGATTTAGGGTGACCACACTCGTTTTTAAGAGAAATTCTAGAGCGACCGCAACTTAGGGTGACCAAAACAACCTAACCTACCTGAAACCATGGTGAGTTTCTCTGATCATATTGTCTTTAAGTAATAATAATTTGGATTGTTTAATTAATGCAGATGTTGTGCTAAATAGCTGCATTACGCACAATATCAGGAAAAGTTTGCATCGATTTGTTATTAGTTTGGTCACACTCGACTCGGTTAACACGGCTGTCCTTATCAGTACTGAATGCTTAGCCGAGATTAGTCCTGCGATTTGCTCAAAAACTGTGTGAATATGTCACCTTTACGCTGGTATATCCTGCATTGCGGCACAAGATCTGAATTAGGCGATATTGAGCCAGGTATATCAAGGAATCATAATTTTTTTGTCAGAATTTGTATGAAGAAATTTTGAGGTTAGTCCGCTGCTATGCAATTTGCCCAAAAACTGAGAGGAGGATTTTCTTAGCTTTTATTTTTAAATGCTCTTGAAAATGTCCCCTTTTAGCTGGTATACCGTGCATTGCGGCACAATATCAGGGAGAAGAGATATTCAACCAAATGTCTGGTGTCGATTTTTAGACTTGATATTTTTAGTACCTACAAAACTCAAATTCACCCAAACTTCATTCAAAACAATAGTTAATGTTTTTCCCAACATTTTACAATTTAATTTGGTTCAATAAGTTAAGTAGTTAGTGCGTAAATTTAAAAACAAAAAAAGTATTTTTCCTCCATACTCAACCGTTCCAATTCGAACTTCTTTTAACGCACATTTTGAAACTAGTTCTGGACTTCTTCAGCTGGTTCATTTATTCGATATCGATAAGTGTGTTGATATCGATAATAACCCAGCTGACATATCAGTGTGACCATTCATGCGTTTAAGGTCGCACTGGTTTTTATGTGGGGTACTATTAACCCATAAAAATATCAAGGGGATGTCAAGTGACATGGTGGAACATCAACATGTCCAGTGAGTTCAACGCCAGTCAGTTTGTGTCCACCAACACAAATCCAAATGCCAGCTGCAGTGCCTCTCGCTGGCTCACCGAGGAAGTTTTCAAACTAATAGACATTGTCCAACGCGATGAGGCCATTTACAATCCTAGGCACAAGTATTACTTCTGCCGTCCATACGTGGAAAACTTCTGGCGAGAGGTAGACCTAAAACTGGAGAAGAACCCTGGCGCCAGTTTGGCCAAATGGACAAATTTACGTATTTCGTTCAGACGAGAATACACCAACTATTTGGAGGAAAGAGGAGCCCCACCGTGCTGGTCCTACTTTGATCGCATGTTCTTTCTGCATCCCTATCTGCGCAAGAAGCATCAGCAACCGAAATCGTTGGATACCCAGGTGCAAGATGCTTTGGCTCATTTGTCTAGTCTGTCGAATCGCATGCAAAGGGAACGCACCGTAGCCATTACCACAACCAGTTCCAACTCCACCAGCCAGCCGACACCCTCGGTCCAGTTATCGCCGCAGCCGCAACAGATGGACAACTATTTGGACTATTTCGATGAGACGGATGCCAACCCTTCCGAGCTGGATGAGATGATCGACGAAGAGCAGCAGCAGCAGCGAGTACGCTATCACCACCAGTTGGACAACAATGACATCAAATCGGAATGCGAAGAGCCCGTAGAGGACTTTGAGCCGGATCATGATGATGATGAGCCGGAGCCTGAAGAGCGGGAATTGCATAAAATGGCTGCCACCTCCAGTTCGACAGCCGGCGACCCACATAGACGTTATGCCTTGCAACATACTCACCACTCCAGCCGTCAAATGCTAGTGAATCGCCTGCAAATGCGTGGCTATTCGGATGAAGTGCGTGGCATACGTCCACGTTCACAAGAGCTACAGGGCGCAGGGACGTCGTCGGCCAATCTGCAGACTCAGCCCAATATTTCATTTGTGCGTCCTACATTCAGCAAGACCGTGGAAATGGTCAGTACTACCACACATAGCGGAGTTGGAGCAGGAGTGCCTGTATCCCACGATGTGGAATTGCCCACGCCGTCTAGTCAGGTGACTACGGTTAGCAATCAACAGCGACATGGTCAGCGCCTGGAAGCGAACAATTCAGCTGGCCCGGCATCCAATACTGTTGCTCCTGCTGCTACGGCTACAGCCGGCGGCAATGTGGAACTGTGCGACTGCAAGACCGACTCGGATGCCATGTTTCTGATGAGCCTGTTGCCTGACATACAAAAGTTAAATGGACGCGATCGTGGCAAAATCAAGATTGCTTTCCAAAATATACTTCAGGATTATTTGTATCCCGACTAGGCGTGGCCTTAAGTTGAGGAGATCTCCCCACCCCAGCCCAGATCTGTGTATACTTTAACTAGGAACAATTCCAGCTCAGCCGGAAAATGTTTTTGTTTTTTCAAATTGGTTTCCATTTTTAGGTTTTGTTTATTTTTTACTTAAGAGCTTTGCTGTGCAAGAACAAAAGTATCCTTCTAATTGTTTTGAACATTTTAAATTAGTGTTGTTTTTCTTTTTTTTTTAACTATTATTTTTAAATATAAATATTTATAAATATTTAACGAGAATAAATTCTATCAAAATTTAGTTGTTTTAGGATCACATCTTCCTGTTCCTCCGCATCCATTTCTCACTCAAACAGCTTTAGCTCACGCGCTATCTTCTTAATCTTATTGTCCAACGTCTTATCCTCACTCTCGCATATATAATAATGCCTGGAGGTGCATTCCTGTCCATAGTAAACATAACTATGTTTTCCCGCATTATAGCTCAAGCGCAGGCAACGTCCCTTGCCCTCGATCTCCAGCGTATTGTTGAGTACCTCTTGGCCTTCCGCATCCTCCGACTGCTGGTGTTCGGTGCTACCATCCACAAGATTCGCTGCTGTTGCATTCTCACCCTTTTGTGTCATGGCTATGGATGTTAGATTCATATGCGGATTCACTGGCTTGGCCGAATTCGACCAAATCCATAAGAGACCCGGATTTAGACCACCCAACCAATAGTCGCGTCCCCTATGCGTCGGCTGATTAAGCAAGTAGGCCATAATTTCCTCGTTCTCGGAAACTTTTTCAAATTCGGCCAAATGCGAATTTAACGCCTTGCAAGCCGAATTTGCCGTCTTCCAGTTCACCTGCTGATGACTGTTGATGTAGTAACAATTGTCACTGATTCGTGTGAAATTTGTGGGACAAGGATCTTTCACTTCCTTTTGATTGTTACCCGCCATTAGGTAATAGATCAATTGCTCGGAGCGACGTACACGACTTTCCAGATAATCTATTGGTGAGACAGAGAGAAGTAAGTAGATTAATGCTTCTTTCATGGAGTCGCTCATATTCATAGCTAAGGAAGTTGCCGACCTAGTATATATAACATATGTTTACCCTTATTTTAATATAAAGAGACTAGCATATAACCCGGCACGCTTGGCTCCTTAGAAGATTTTCCAAAATTAAACGGTTATATTTTAATATGTTTCGTTCATACGGCTCACAAACGGAAAGATCGGCGCAATAATAGTTTTTAGCCTTGAACAAACCCACGCCCTCCATTTTACGGCTTTGCTAGTGGGTTTTTAAAAAATGAAGAATAGTTTTTCCAATAATTTCTTTTAAAAAACCACAGCCCCGCTCCCGTTTTCCGACCTCGTGGTGGGTATTCCCCAAATTGGGTAGTTGTGTTCCTATTATTTTAAAACATAGAGCTTACTAAAACCATTTATTCAGATAAAACCCAATTTTTTGATCTTGTGGGTGAATTTTCCAAAATTTGAGGATAGTTTTCCCATTTATTTGACCCATAGAGCTCACATAAAGCTTCTGTATGAAACAGAGCTGCAAGCCCCTCTAAAATCGGGAGGGGTTCACTCCGGGGTTCGAACCCGCTAAACATTTTGGGCTCGGGTTCACGGAGCGGGTTTAGAAGGTCGGTGAACCTAGGTTCGGGTTTGAGCCGGGCTTAAGGAACAATTTGGTTTTTTTTGCTAATTCAGAAAACATGAATGTAAATTTGGTACAAACTTATTCAATTATTGATATATTCAATATATGATTCGAGATTTGTTTACGTTAATTATGAACAAAACAAATTTAAATGACTGCAAAATAAATCGACTAATACCTTAAGTTCTTTACAATGATAGTTTACCCAAAACTAAGACATTAGAATTTTTAGGCAATCTTTGAATTCTCCCAAAAGAAGCAAAGAAGTCCTTCATCATTTCTAGTTCCTTAAGCAGAGCATCAGAATACGAATTTGTTGTTCGTCGTTAGTGGAGGTGTTCGTTACAGATTTTTGTGTTTGACTTTTTGTTCGCAGAGAATAGAAACGTTTCTATGTATCCTGCGTGTATTCGTGCGAACATGCTCGTCAATGGATGGGAACAAGTGCACGAACATCATTTGTCAAAAATATTTTTAGAGTGGACACGTGCCCAAATGAATAAAGAATTGTGGCTGGAATTAATTGAATGCCCCCAAAATGATCAGATAATGCTTTAACCATGATTGTGTTAGTTTTCGCCAGAGTTCGCAAAAATCGGTCCCCCGTTTGCCTTTGTCAGAAAACAGCTTTCGTTCGACCACATTGAAAAGAGGTACCGAAATAACCTTTAACTACGCTCTCTGCTTTTATTTGGTTATGATAGGAGAGAAACACATTTTTTTGATTTTTTTCCTCTTATGTCTTTTTGGGAACGTTTGGCCTTATTCCCGAATTCAAAAGGTCTTCTTCGTATGTATGCACACCGATTAAGGCTCGGTTAACGATATGAATG
This sequence comes from Lordiphosa magnipectinata, assembly GCA_037044535.1. Lineage (NCBI taxonomy): Eukaryota > Metazoa > Arthropoda > Insecta > Diptera > Drosophilidae > Lordiphosa > Lordiphosa magnipectinata. Next base: position 53,333 of record JBAMBO010001860.1, read on the forward strand.
TATGCGACGAACTATATGCGCTCTCTCGTTCTCTCTCGCATAGATACTCTCTCTCTGCTTATGTTAAACTCTGGCGCAACTCTTGAGTCTGCAACCTTTTCAAATAACATTTTGAGAGTTTGGTCTTCGAGAAGCACGCAATTTAAGACCAATTGACTGAGTTGGGCCTGTTATTCGGTTGCTGTCAGACCGATCAGTGCTGTGTGGTCAGCCACAGCCACTTAACAGTGAGCGCGATAACAGAACACATTCGGTTGCGGGAAGCCCGATCCCCTTTTATATTTGGTTTTTCGGTCAGTGACGTGAGCAGAGCTGAGAGCAGAGAGAGAGATTTTTAAGCAAGTGATGTTCATGAGAAATGTTCGCCTGGTTAGTGGGCAAACAAACGAACAAGTTCGTCGAAGAAATTCGTGTCTTGATGCCCTGCTTAAGCTAAAGATTCCATTTCATGTTTATAAGAATACGAACTTGGTGAAGAATCATTGATGGTTTTATTAAGTAGTTCCTTTTAACGATTATACAATTCAGCAATTTGTCTCTCTGCAAGCTGTTTTTGTTCTATGGTCAAAAAATTAATATTTTTGGATCCAAAAAAAATATGTAAGAATTGGGATTGAATGTAAAATGTAAGAACGTTTTTCTAATAAATTTCCACATATGTGCGAACATTCAAAACTAAAGGGAACAACACCAATATTTATCATGATACAAAAAATAGAAGGTAGTGCAATGCGTTGCTTGTGAAAACAAAAATTCTATTGTGAAGTCACAGATTCACAATTTTCTAGTATTTGAAATTTATTAAAATGTGTTCTGCGGTAATCAAAATAAAAATGAATTGAAATTATAGCAACAATCAAATTAAAACTAAAAAATTCAAATTCCCAACCTAAAACTTATATGTCAAGTGACGTCAAAGACTCACAAAGTTATGCGCAAGTGTTTGCACTAGCTTTTATTTATTGTATACCCTGCAGTTTTACGCCTCAGTACTGAATTTGTCAGTGCTGATTCAGACCTGAAAAGTAACAATTGCTCCAATTCATGACTGATTTCAGTACTGTTTTCAGTACTACCCATGAAACTAACCCATGAGTTCAGTACTGAAATCATAACTGAAAGAAGAGAGGGTCATGACGTAGTAGGCCCTGTCTATGTTAAGTTCATGGCTGAATTGCATGTTCAGGCAGCCATGATTTCAGTTCCAGCCCTTCCAAATCAGGACTGATTCAGCTCTGATTCAGTACTGAGCGGTACTGAAGGGTAACTTCTGTATCGTTCATCCGATCTTTATCATTCCTTCAGCAAATCGATAAATAATTTTACAATCATCTATCTACGAAACTGTGGGAGATATGCGATTTTTTTTTAAATTGCGGTGGAGGGAGGGGGCGTGGCAAAAATTGAAAATAAACTTGATCTGAATGCAAGTATAAGAAATATATGTCCCATACATGTCAAACCTCTATCTCTTACCATTTCTGAGATCTGTGCGTTCATACAGACGGACACAAAGACAGACAGACAGACGGACTGACGGACATGGCTATATCGACTCGGCTGTTCTTGGAGATCAAGAATATATACAATTTATAGGGTCGGAAATGATTCCTTCTTCCTGTTACATACTTTTCCACAAACTTAATATACTCTGTTGTCCTTTCGTACAGAGTATAAAAAGACGTTAGACCGTTTTTCACCCGGTGGATTTTCCAACATCAAATCTCCACATACATTATTTCGCATACCATCCTTACAAACAGAGTTTCAAGTCAATTGGATGAAAAAAAGTTTTTGCATTAAGACTTTTCCGGGAATTTTCCAACATCGGAAAATCTCAGACCTACAGACTGTCCAAAAAAAACTCACCCCGGACACGATGAAAAAGGGGGAAAAAAATTACATTTCAACCTTCTCTCTACGACTAACGGGTATAAAAGGTCTACCAAATACATGCATTACTTTCCATGAAACACTTTCCTGGGCAGAAACTGCCGAGAGGGTATTTTGCTCATGTATGTGTATTGCGCGTGCCCAGCCAGCATTTTATAAAATTTCTGATTCACATTCGATCTGTCTAATATGATAAGTGATGATATCGATACACTTCGCCTATCTTTATCAACACACTTATCGATATTATCTGTCTGATTAACATCTTCATAAATGCGCTCGTTTTCTGATCATAAATGATACTTTTTCCGGGCAAAAATGGTTCTCTATCCGAGAGACTCTCTTGTTGAAGAGACGTTTATAAGCCTTTTTTCTAATCAGTTTCAACCCATTTTCGAGTCATATTTCCAATCATTTGCGAGTCTATTTCTAGTCCTACTTCAATAAATCACATTTTGAGCATATGCATAAGCCATTTTTGAGTCTTTTTCAAATCGCACACACATGAAATTATTCTAAAAGGACTCGAAAAAGACTTATCAAGGTGATTGTTTTTTAAAATGATATTCCAAATGCTCGGTGGGGTCCTTTCTCTTTCACGCTTTGACTGGGATAATAACAAAAAAAAAAGGAAAATCAGCATAGGAAAATCTCATCACAAATTGTTTCGCATACTATAGTATAAATGATATGATCTGTTTTTCTGCTGGTAATAAAGCAACATAAAATTTATTAGATAATTTTGGTGAAGCTGGTTTTACTGGTCAATGTTGTTCTAAGGCAATTGTTAGTACAAAACTGCCTATAAACAGCGAACCCAGGCTGGAAATGCAGTTCAGTTTATTTTTAGGTCTGCTTTATGCCCCATATGAAGTGGTTCGTGGGTGAATCTAAAAATGGTACTCCACATGGCGGTTTTTTGGCTGTCGAGTATGATCTCTTAGGGACATGCAATAGCTCGTTTTAACATCATAAATATCAATTTTAATAACAATCTACAGTGCACTTTTAAAGATATTCAACAATTAAGGTTTAACTCCTTCTGGAGATACCTTAACCAATTGTAAGATTAAACTGCATTTTGTATATTGCGTTCTCAATGACCCTGTCCGCCTTTGCTGAATTTTGTAAATTTGCCATGTGCCTTGTGATGTGCCTTGAACCATTAAAAAATAAGTTAAAATTGTCGCTGTGTGTTGCAAGTACAATAGTACCCATAAAACACGACCCTAGGCTTTATACGACAAACTGGGTATGATGTGATGTTTACAGAAGTTCCTTGTATCCGAATTTAAGGGTCTAATGCAGGAATTTTTATTAGTATTGTACGGTGCTGTCCTTATAAAACTCAAATCAATCGGATGAAAAATAGTTTTTTCAATACAAAATTTTCTTGAAATTTTCCCACTCTGCTAACGGCGTTTCCAACATCGGAAAATCACATCACAAATTATTTCGCATATTATCGCTAGAAACCGATTCGGTTAAGAAATAGTTATTTATTATGGTTCCGTTGTTGATAAACGTAGCCTGACATCACCTGTCCCTGTCGAATGCATTTTTGTTGTATATAAAAATATATCTCGTCCTTGAAATATCGAATTTAGAAAATTATGTTTAAGCTGAAAATATAAGGCTTGACCTACAATCCACCTTCGACCTTGGCGGAAATTAATTTTGAAAATTTTTATCAAGGTTTGACTTGTAACGGCCCCTTTTCCGAATTTGTGAGAATATTTTAAGAAATCGGAAAATTTAATTTATATTTATCCAAACCGAATTTGTGCTTGGTTATGTCATAGCTTATGTGGAATATAAGTTTTGAACCTGAAACCCCTATTTACATCCTGGGTGTGGATTTTCTGAAGTCGGATAGGCGCTTGTCAAAATATTAATACTAGTTCTTAAAGTTTGGTAATAAAATTAGTTTTGACTCTTATTTTCCGACCGTGGAAAAAAGACCTGTAACTAGATTTGGCTTAAACAGTCCAAAGGGTCAATCCTAGCATCTCAGCACACTCTTGGCTTGTGTGCGTTGAGCTTTTAATGCGTAAAACTGTGAATTTGCCCAATATTTCCAATCTTTATGTTTATCAAATTAATATCTAGTTCAAAGTTGCATAATTTGTATGTCCTTACCAACACGATAGACCAGCTTTTCAATGGCTCCAAGAAGGTAAAGGTCGTTTTCAGAAACAGCTCGAAATGTGGTAGGTTGTGCGCCGCCACCAACTAAATGTTGATGAGAGGGTGGTTGCTGCTGCTGCTGTTGTTGTTGTTGCTGTTGTTGCAGTGGTACAGGACGCAAATGTGGTTGTTGGGACATTGGGGGTGCCCCATTAACAGAACCAACCCCGCCACCACCGCCCAGGCCAAAGAGTTGCTGCAGAAAGCCTGGTTGCTGTCGTTGCTGCATTTGCTGCTGCTGTTGCTGCTGATGCTGCTGCTGTTGCTGGTGCAACATTTGATTGGTCATGGGTCGGAATTGTGGATTCACCATGGGACTTTCCACGGGTTTACGCAGATGTGGTTCCAGTTCCACAGCCTCGCCTATGCGCCGGGTGATATAGATGTTGTTGCCGGGCCGCTTGTACGCCGAGGAGTGATAGTTGATGGGCCCAACCATATCTCCGCCACCCATACCCATATAGGGCAGATCTTTAGACGTACGCCGACTGCTGCTTTGACTGTGAATATTATGACAATGATCAAACCTTGAGCTCAACATCCGTCGGTGGCGACAGAGACCCACCTTAAAACATAATCTTCGAGAAATTGCGACCAAATTGGTGCGTCTGCGTCCGCTAATGATTCATTCGCGTATTTTTGCATATTTTCACCATCGTTTGCATTGCATAATACCAACGAAAGAGTTAACATTAGTAATAAAACAAAATAAACATTTTGTGTTGATCTTTTGGACGTCCACATGACGACACCAAGTAATGTTTGCATTGTCGGTTTTTTAAATTCAAGTCACAAATTCACTTTCAATTTTCACGCGTTTTTCGTGCGGTTTTAACCGCCCCAATGCACTCTGTTCGCTTGCGTCTTTTACAGTTGTTGTCGCGTCGAAGTGAAGATTGAGACTGAAGTAGGCGTCTGCGGCTGCGGCAATGGCAATGGCCAGCTTTTCGTCGTCTGTGACTGCTGCCGCTGAAGCTGCTGTTGTTGTTGTTGTTATTGTTTAATTTCTTATGAGAAATGCAAAATTTCACTTTCTCCTTCAGCCGCTCTCTGCCGCCTGTAAATGTAAGTCATTGGGCTTTGGCTCTTGTTGAGGTTATTTGTGGTGGCGGCTACATTTTCAAACTCATTGAAACTGATTTAATTGTTTGTGTTTATTGAAATGTGGTAATTATTTAAATTGTTAAAAAATTGAAATTTCAAAGGTGTGAAAAAGACTGAAATTTTCAGTTTTTTGTAAGTCAGAAAGACACTACGCCAAAGGAAATCGAAAGTGCTATGGAGAAGGGAATCAAAACGAAACCGAATTACAAAAAGAACTGAAAAAAACTATATTTTGCATTTTTTGACAACTACGAACACACTCAAGAAGAACCGAAACATTGCCCAGTGGTTGCATTTACATAGAGAGAGAGCGGCCATAAATACTTCAGGAGGAAATATCTATGAAGAGTTAAAACTGTAATAAGCAAAAATGAGTCTGGTTGGACGACTACGCCCACTCCGCTGCGGCAGCGCAAACATTCTTTTGCTTATAACTTGAGTATCGCTAATCCGATCTTTTTCATTCCTTCGGCAGATCATTAAATAATTTTGATTACTTAATATCTCTAGAAGGTACGAACAATCTATTATCAAAACTGTGGGAGATATGCCGTTTTTTCAAAATTGCGTGGACGGGAGGGGGCCTGGCAAAAATTGAAAATAAACTTGATCTGCCTGCAAGTATAAGAAATATATGTCCCATATATGTCAAACCTCTATCTCCTACCATCTCTGAGATCTTTTCGTTCATACGGACGGACATGGCTATATCGACTCGGCTGTTGATGGTGATCAAGAATATATATACTTTAAAGGGTCGGAAATGATGCCTTCTCCCTGTTACATACTTTTGCACAAACTTAATATACTCTGTGTACTTTTGGTACAGAGTATAAAAATAGAGGAAAGCTTACTTCGGCTCGACCGAAGTTTATATACCCTTGTAGCTTGTATAATTTATATAAATTAAGGTTTTAAATGATTTTCGTCGAAAATTCTTAGCTGAGTTATTTCCCAAACTCAGCAAAAGATGGCGCCACTAGTTTAACCACTTGCTTGTCAGTTTGTTATATGGCAGCTATCCGATATATTTATCAGATTTTGACCAAACTTACCAAAATTGTGTGGGAACCGATAATATTCATAACTGGGAAGTATAAAGTCGCTACCATTGAAAACAAAAAAGTTTTTCTCAGTAGAACTACTTTTTCAACCGATCGTTCCTCTTGCAGCTATATGCTATAGTCATCCGATTTGGTTCAAACTTGGCATAATTGTGTGGTAGCATTTAATATTGATTAGTAACAAGTTTGGTAACGATAGCACTGAAAACAAAAAAGTTTTTTCTACTAAGACTTTTTGTATAACTATATTTTGTATGGCAGCTATACTATATAGTTGACCGATTTTCATCAAACTTGGTGGAATTTTGTAAAAGCATAGAAAACTTATAAATACCAGGTTTGGGCACGTTTGCGTTGAAGACAAAAAAGTTGTTCTCACTAAAACTACTTTTTCGACCGATCGTTCCTATGGCAGCTATATGCTATAGTCATCCGATCCCGCCGGTTCCTAGAAATGTGCAGCGTATTTGTACCATAAAACTTCGTGCAAAGTTTGGTTAAGATAGCTTTAAAACTGACAGAGGAGATAGCATAGAAACCGACGGACAGACAGCGACAGCTACATATATCAACTCAGGTCGTCATGCTGATCAAGAATATATATACTTTATGTGGTCGGATATGCTTCCTTCTATGCGTTACAAACATCTGGACAATTTTAATATAACTTCTACAAGGGTATAAAAATGTTGGAGTATTGGAAAAAAGCTTAACTGCTCTGAAAGAATATATAACCATGAACTCTACTTACGGGCTCTAAAATATTTTAGTGCGTCCCTGGAAATTTGAAAGTGAGTTTTTTTGTTCATTTTTGCTAATTTTCGAAATATTTGGTATTGTTGTAGACGACAACAGTGCATTTAATCACTTTTGGGTTTTTTGCGAAAAAAAAATCAAGTAAGAAAATCGGTCAAGCCCGACTGTAATATTTTCTGTACCTGCGAAGGAGAATTGCTGCTGCAGTAGCACCAGAACGCAATGGAGCTGCGACAGCGAAATTTCATTTGCTTATAACTTTACTATCGTTTGTCCGATCTTTACCATTTAGTTGGCAGATCGAAATTACTAATCGTTGATTACTAAATATGTCTAAAAGAAACGAACAAGCTATCTACAAAACTGTGGGAGATATGACGTTTTTTTCAAGTCGCGAGATGAAAACCGTACGCATTAAATCTACTTAGCTTTGAGCAGGCGGTTTCAACTTTATAAACTTTCGTCATCTAATCAAGTGGGCGGGCACATTCATGTTCTTAAATATTAGTGTGGCTCAAATTTGTTTAACGCAACAAATTTATACATAAAAATATATTTATAATTAAAAATTGGCAGCAGCTCTTTATTGCACACAGTGTAGAGTGCGACGTTCTAAATACTGAAGAATGGAATGCAGCGCAGGAGGCTGTACTTTTTGCGATAGACAAAAATCATAGATTTCAGTGTGAAGCTCAAGCCAAAAGAAGCGAGTCGAGAATATGGTACAGTCAGCTCAACTACAACCTTGGCATAAGCAATTATTTTAGTGAGCAATACAGCACGGAAACCATTGGATTTATTTTCAAAACCAGATGTGAATTACTTCCACTGGGATACCGACCCCACTACAGCGATACTACTCAATGGCAAAAATTGGCAGGAATTGGCGAAATTCGTCAAAGCTATAATAAATTATAGGAAAAATATTATACAAGAAAACTTTTAAATTTAACATATAAAATAGTGAAAAATTGTTAAATAAATGTAAGAAAAACATTATCGGGGGTGACACAGAAATCACTAGTGATTTTCGTATAAACGCTTGAATTTCAAATTGAATCTGCTTGAATTTATATGTGAAGTGGCACAAAACAGCTTGGTTACTAGATCAGATGTCGAAAGTAAAGCGAATTAAAACCGACTGTTCAAAGCCAAGAAGATTTGAGCAGTTGGTTCCAAATCGCTCAAATTCACCATCTGATCTAGCAACCGAAGATATACTTTTCACTTTACATATGAAGTTGTACAATTGAAATTGAAATTGGAAACGTTTATACCAAAATCTCTAGTGATTTCTGTGTCACCCCCGTATAATTATATTTTGTTAGAATAGAAGGCTAACGGTAAATTAACCAAGCCAAAATTGAAAATAAACAAGCAACTACAACTATTTATTACTATCAGGCCTCTTCTTGTTTCCGGATTCGAATTGGCAAGAGTTCAACAAGAACAACTCCTTTTTGTTTTTAATGCAAACGTACGTAAAATGTTGAGTTGTCCGAAACCTCTTTGAACGTCTTTTTCTAAAAATTGCTAAGATTAATGGCTCTAGGTTTTTGTCAAATCCGATGACTCTTCTTCAATAAAATGTGCAGTTGCAGCCAAGCAACTTTGATTAGTGGGGGATTGTTATACAACGTGCTGCAGTTGCCAAGCTTAGTTTACTTTGTTCTGTTTTGATTTGACGGCTTATATTGCTTTGTAAGTTGGAACTTAAAGTTACGCTGCAATATTTACATATCTTATCCATTTCGGTGAAATGGTTCCAAATATCGCATTATAAACAGTCACCGAATGAAGTGAACAATTCGCTGAACAAGTCACTGAACTGAGTCACTCAGCAAGAGGGACTGAACAAATCAGTAAACAAAAATGAACAATTGAAGAAGAAATTGTTCACTTGTTCAGTTTTGTGATCAACTCAATTTTGTTTACTCACTTATGAACAACCCAACACTAGAACTTACCAACGACTTTGAGCGCAGATTCACTTCCTTTAACCTCGCCTCTCCCGAAGATGCTGACCTAAGACCTGTAAAAATATTAATGTAATGAACTGGCTTTGGGCCTCTGGATGAACTAGTCTGAAGCATCCTTATAACAATACCGAACTAGTGCTAATGGTTGAGAGGATGGTCACACTGGATGGATGATGCGAGCATAGAAGGAGGCGTTAGTGGATTGTGCAGTAGTAGGAGATGGACGCTGACCGAGACGGACGTGTGTATATAAATAGACAGAGACCGTATTGATAATGTAAATAGTAATTGTAGTACATATGTAAACCACCGACTTTTCGGGGTTTTCCGGTCTTTATTTACACAATTACTATTTCCATTGTCAATACGGTCTCTGTCCATCTACTACTACTCCACAATCCACTAACGCCTCCTTCTATGCTCGCATCATCCATCCAGTGTAACCATCCTCTCAATCATTAGCACTGGTTCAGTATTGTTATTAGAGTGCTTCAGACTAGTTCATCCAGAGGCCCAAAGCCAGTTCATTAACTTAATATGTTTACAGACCCAACTTTTTTCAAAAGAGAGCTTTTTTCCATCTGGAGAATGCAGCAGTTTACATATGCGTAATCGCAGTGTCTTAACTTATTTCATTACACATGAATAAAGCATTCTATAATAGTTTCGGTAAAATCTATAATGAAATTTATAAATGAGTTTTACAATCTCTTGCAACTTCAACAACTGTTTTATAACTAGCTTTCTATATGCAAAGCATAGAAATATGTAATTTACCACTCCACTAGAGGGATTAATCAACAGCTTTGCCATTTCATTTTTGGACCAACAACAAAAAAGGGGCATCTATGTATGTACATTTCTCCATTAATGCGTCAGTAACGAGCTGTGAATCAATTTGACACCGGGCGGTCCCAGTTTCAGAGCAACTTGCTTATGCATCATGGTCAAGCAGTGCAGCCCACATAATTATCAAAGATCTCTCTCGGAAGTGTGTGGTCATGACTTAACCCTGAAGAGATATTGACTTTCATTCAATGTGGCAATGAAGATCTGCTGATGACGCTCTTGGAGTTTTGGGTTTTTGGTGCTTGAAGGGTTTTCCCCTGAAATGAATACCTGAATCTTGGGCAGCTCAAAGAAAAGAAATAACAATCATCAAAAGCAAAACTTCAACATGTAATATTTTTATAAATTTTTTTTTTTCAGTTTTTAAAATGTATTATATAAATTTCAAATTTTTGCAACCATCAATTCTTAAGTTTAAACTTCGCTCTCTCTCGCTATCTCTCTAACTCTCCGGCTCTCTTTGTTTTGTGGTGGGTTCTTAATATTTTTAAACATGACTTTAAAAATACAAAAATATTTTGCTCTACATAGTATTTGGCTTTCGGTTTTGTTGTTTGCTGTTTGTTGATTTTGTTGTTGTTGTTATTTATTTATTAAGAAATTTATATATAAAGATATACACAAAGGATGTTGTTTTCGGTATTTTGTTTTTTTTTTGTTTGGCAAAATCATGTTGAGATATTCGTTTACATTTAGTGGAGTTCCTCTGCTGCCGGTTGCTGTTGTTGTTGCTGCTGCTGTTGTTGTTCTCAGTGACTTTAATAGCCAGCCAATTCGGCGAATGTGGAGTCCATCTCGTCAGCCAAAGACTTGTATCTGTCCTTGTTGATGCCCAATTCGTCTGTGAAGCGAAAAATTACAGAAATTATAAAGTTAAAATGGTTATAGTACGCAGGGGGGAAACAATAAAGTGCAACATAAACATCAACTAGGTGCCACGGTACCAGCTGGTGACAATACACTGTTCAAAAAAAAAAAATAAAGATTAGAAAACATATTAGTTTTTTTCGCGCTGTTTTAGCAAGCGTTTGGCTTATCAGTAGGCAGGACTGTGTGGTGGAAGGGCAGGGAAAACGGAAGTTTCTAAATACACATCGGTGGAGGGAAAGGTACTAACATAGACCATACACTTTGAGGGGAGGGTACAGCATTTTGAAATATTTAAAAATATTTTTTGGTTAAATAGTTTAAAACGAATCGCTTCCAAGAGGCTTATAGCCAAGTTTGAGTAACTTTTTTATGACTGCTTACTTCACGGCTGACACCAATAGCTAGTGTAGGTGACCGAAACGCACAACAGTCTTATTCAACTACCACTGCATTACAATTAGCACTGCTCAAGGAAAGAAAAGCGAAAGATAGACCCTTGAATTGAAATGGCAAGGGGCCAGAAACAAACTTATAACATTTTAGGACCATTTCAATGGGGTCCCTAACCGAATCTTTGATCGAACTTCTTAGAATTGGTTCAAAAATCATCTTTAAACATCTTAATCCTTCATCACAAATGTAAGGTGTGGTATCGGCAGTGTTTGAAAGTACCTAGGTATATACCTAGATATAAATTTTGTGTACCTTTCACCTTATCTCGTTATTTTCAAATTCGAGTACCTTTTACCTTACCTAGGTCTTAATTTTCATTTATCTTGGCAATAGGTAGGGTACTAGGTACTTTTCCTTAGGGGAGTTTTTTTTCGCGCAAAAGTATTATCAATTGTTGTATTGATTTTCGGATCACACTTAATTTGAGGCTCTTGCATTCATTTCCACGAATATCTAAAAAACAGACTGCCGCACGACAACGTTGCATTGTGAAAGTTGTGCAGAAGTTTTTTCAGCTTTGTCTCTTAAAATGTTTACTTTATTATTGTTAACAATCACTGATCAGAACATTTTTCAATGGCAAATGTCAACTTTGTGTAAACAAAACTATTAAGTTTGATTTAAAATCTACTGGAAATTTCCACAAGCATTTGAAGGTGAGGAGCTACTAAATACATATGTGCACAACAACTTGAATACTTACTAACATAAACACATATTTGTGTACATATGATCGAATTTTTTTCCACGAAATTGTCGATACATACAAATTTATGTGCATAAATTTGTTTGTATTCCAGTCTATAGCAGCAGTTACTTGCGAATTTTTATAGGCAAAACAATGTTGTTAATATATCATATATTTCAATTTCTGTACGGTAGAGGGATCACCCCAATAGTTTTTCTTCCTACGAATCAATGAAAGCCAAAGTATCTCAAGTTTCCAATAACTCAACTAAGGAATCAGCAGGAGTTATAATCAAGTATCCTAGTATCTTGAATTCCAACCATTACCAAATTCATTATAGCAAATGTAACTAAATTATTTTATTACAGCTAAATGAAGCGAGATGTTGCCGTTCTGCCATGTTAAAAAGAAAAGTTTCAGGGACCTTTTTGTGGACGTCCAAGAGGCTTACAGCTAAGTTTGAGTAACTTTATCATGACTGCTTTCTTCACGGCTGACACAAATAGCTAGTGAAGGTGACCGAAACGCACAACAGTCTTATTCAACTACCACTGCATCACAACTCGCACTGCTGTTCTCGCATTCACTGTTCAAAAACTATACGCTCTATGCTAGATAAGAGGAAGGCGGACAATAAGAAAAATTTCGTCAATATTTTTGAAAATACTTATTTTGTCTGTACGACTTCCGATATCTGGAGGTGCAATAACAAAAGTTACTTTGGTGTAACCGGCCCCATCGTCATTCTCTCGTGCTCGCACACATGAGGTAATTTCTACTGTATTAGCTGAAGTTCATAGCAAATACGGACTTAGAGATAGCCAAAAATGCGGAACAGTTACAGATAATGCATCCAACTTCTGTTTTGTTATGTTTTTAATATTCGTTACTAATAAAAATGGATGAACCATGCTCCTAAATTTAAAAGTACCTTTATTGTACGTTTACCCTTAGCTAGGTACTGGAAATTCCGTATATCTTTGACCTTACTTAGGTATATTTTTTGACGATTACCTAGTACCTTACCTACGTAAGAAAATCGAGTACCTTTTCAATCACTGAGTATCGGTGCATTATTCCATAAAGACAGATTTCTTAAAATATAATCTCGAAGTTTTGAACGATCCAAGAAGCTATGAACCATGGTTCAAGCCGATCTTCTTCTTAGAATTTTACTGACGTGCATTCTTAATCTTCAAGTGGAATGCTTTATCATCGACAATTAAGAACAACAAAGTTAAGCGAGAGCCCGTTACGAACCTACCTTGAAAAAATAACAATAATGTTGATGGAAGACTTTAAAAGGCATCACTGGACAAATGATAATGAGAACGCTTTTGAAATTGGAACCGTTATAGTCTATTGACACCGGCCGCAGCTTCGAAAAAACTGTCAAAATCGAAGCTGCGAGATTTTGTTTACATAGGAAACACGTAGGCTGGGTGGTAACCATATAGCTCGTATATGGTTATCGTTTCCGAGTGCTTTTGGCGATACTTTGCAACCATACTAGGTAGTAGTAGCTGCCATCTGATTTTGAAGCTGCAGGTTTTCGCAGCTTTGACAATGCATAAAAAATAAGTTCAAACATTTGTCCATCAAGTCCAATAAATTTTGTATTGTTTAGGGGGATGACAGACTGCGGGCGAGTAAATGCGAAGAAGATAGAGGAAAACACCCATATGAGAAGAAAAAGGAACACTAAATGTCTGAGAATAAATGGCCACAAAATAGTAAGGAATACGATTCTTAGACTGAGTAAACCGCAGGTGAATGTAGGTACAATACTTAGATACCTCCCATCGATATAATGTAACTATAAGCTGATCATGATTGAAAAAATAGATCATACGTGAGAGAGAGAGAGCGACAGAGAAAGGACATCAAAAGTGGCATTCTGTTTGTTTTGGGGGCTTGTGTCTGGGTAGGCAAGACAAGTTCAAACATGCCACATAAGAACAAAGAAATATTCGTACTAAACAGTGAACAAATTTTTCCATATAAAACATAATTCAAATCACCTGTGTTTGAAAGCATATGGATTTAACTACAGTTGGGCGCTGTTAATATGTGTGTGTGTGTGTGTTTTTTCTTTTCATTTTGCTTTGTTTAAGCAAGTCTAAACAAATTATTTACAGTGTAAATTTGTGGACAGAAATAGTGGGGACTAAGTGGGGGGGGACTGGGTAAATACATCATTATACACTGTGTGTCTTTTGGCTGAAGGAATAGCAATTTTGGATGGATTTGGTGTGTGGTTTGGTGGTATTTTTTTTTTTGTGATATTGTTTTTGTTTTTAATATCCAGTAAGTTCAGCAAATGTCTGGTCCAAATCATCGCAGATTGCTTTGTACTTTTCTTTCTCATGGAAGAGACGGTCTGCAAAAAGCATTGTTTGTTGTTCATTATATAATACAAAATATTAATTATTGAAAAGAAGCCGGATAAAAGAAGTAGTGTTAAGATTAAGATATATATACAAATGCATGGCATTAGTTTGAAGCTTCAGTTTGTAAACTATATTTATATATATATATCACATATCTTTGTACACGCGTCTTAAGGGCGCACTGTAGTGGGTGGAAAAGTAAAGGGGGGGGGGGTTTGAACTTACCCTCTAGCCTGTCGACTTCCTTCTGCAGGCGCTTCACTTGCTTCTCGGCATGCTCGGCGCGCTGTTCGGCTTCCTTCAACTTGAGGGACAGGGTCTTCATCTCACGCTTGAATTCCTCCACGCGCTGGTTGGCCTTCTCCTCGGACACTTCCAGAGATTTCAGGGAGTTGCCCACAACCTAAACACACGACTCTTGGCTTGAAGGATCCTAGGAAGGACATTATTTTCACTCGCACTCACCTTCAATTCCTCCTCCAGCTCCATGATCTTGGATTCACCGGAGCGCACACGATCCTCAGCCACCTCCAGCTCATCTTCAACGAAGGCCAGCTTGCGGGACACTTCATCGGACTTGGTATCAGCATCCTCAGCCAGCATACGGGCCTCCTTCAATTGATTGGTCAACTGATCCATACGCTCCTCATCCTGCTGGGAACGGTTCTCCAATACTTTGCACATACGGTTGTTCTCATCGGCCGATTGTGTGGCCTCCAGCAGCTTCTGTTGAGCGGTGGTCGAGCGTTCCTCAGACTTTTCCAAATCCTCCTCAATCTGTTGGACCTTACGGTTCAAGGTGGCCACCTCGGACTCCGTGGAGGTCAACAGTTTCTCCTTCTCGTCCAACTCGGTGTTGGCCTTCTCCAGCATTTCCTTGGAGGTGACCAAATCAACCTCAACCTGAACGAATTTCTTCTCCAGATCGCGCACCTCCTCATTGAGTTTATCGGCGCGGGAGTTGGCATCCTTGGCTTGATTCTCACAGGTATCTGCCTTATCAATGGCATTATCCTTCTCAAGCTTCATCGCTTGCATCTTCTTCTTGATGGCGTCCATGGTGTTTGTGTTTGTTGTTGTAACTTAGGAGGGAAGAAAACTGGAAAAAAGCACTGAAATGGGATGGAGAAAAACGGGATTGAGATAAGAAACGATTGCAAAATGTTTAGCTCTTCTAATTTTACTAAAATCCAGTATGCTTTCTTGTTGGATTTAAGTACCAATGGTGTCAATAGTTGGGAAAGTACGAAAATATTTGATCTTTCATCTGTAAAAGTCTCATTTTACGCATCAAATTCTTATTTTAAGTACGATTTTTAAGAATTTAATGCTTAAATACTTGTTTCAAGACATCGGTTTTCGTAAAATCAATAGCTAAAATATTATTTTAAGATTTTCTATGATTGTTATGCTGTAGAAAACCATGTAGCAGATAGTTCCTCCAAGTCTTAACCGAGACTATTAAAAGTAGCTCTGCGTAAAGCCCGAAATCTGTACGAAAACTCCCGTTTCAGAATATTATAGGTGAGGTAACTAAAATATTTTCAAAAACCCATTTCTAAGTTCGGATGGTTCATTACTTTGTATAAATAAAATTTAGATCAGTGGTTTCCAGAATGCCAAAAGCCTATCCCATGGGATAGGAGCTCATAATTCTGCCGACACACGTATAAAGAGAGAGAATACGTGTGTTCTATAAATAGCACGCTCGGCGGCTTACTCTCATACGATGCGCGTGCTCGGCTATTTGTTCTTTCACGAGTCTTTGTTAGTTTGCTTGTTGCTCATGCTGAAATGTCAACATGTTTACTTCGTGTTTCGCTGCAACGCACACAAGCTCAAAGCTTGATTGTGTGAGTTTGGACACCACTGATTTAGATTATTAAAAGTTACGTTGTCGTGCAGTATTTAAGTGACTAACTAACTAATCCTCGCATATTTCCAAAATTTTAATACATTTTCGAAAAAGCCTCAAAATTTCGGGAAAATTATTTCCGGCCCTGAAATTTTGCACAATTTACTCTGTTTTTTTAAGCTATCTAGGAAATAAGAAAGAAAAATAAAAACATAATTTTGTTTCAGAATTCCTTAGAGAGAACATAAGGATTGGTGAGAATTTTTCCTGTCACTCAGGCTTCCAAATGCTCATTGTGATATCTAGATTCAAGAACGTTAAGTATGAAAGTACTTTAACTTATTTTATGTTCATATTCTTCAATTTTTTAAAACCATTTCGGTATATTAACAGTTCGTTTCGGACTATTTAAAAACTTTTCAAAAATATTCTTAAGATTATTCAAGGATGTAAACGGTTCTGAACCGAACTGAACTTATCCGAATTCCAACTGATAAACCCAACCGGAGTCGCTTTGAAAATGCAGAACCGAACCAAAAACCACACAAAAAAACGGTTTGGTTTATTTGACTGATGAGTTCTCAATCTTATATTCAAAATACATGTTTTAAATTTTTTAGATAGATGGTTTGTACCTTCTATACATATTCAGTAATCAGTATTATCTATCAGTATCAAGTAATGTATACATTTTGTGTCTACTCTTAAAACAGTTTGTATAGTTTCGTTTTCTTAAACTTCTTAAGCTGGATAAACAAAAAGAATTTATCTAGAGTTTTACGAATTGCGTTGACATGTTTCTTTCACCAAATTTATAATCAATTCTTAAGTAGCCGAAAATCGCTTTCCACATTCTAGCTTTTCCAAGCTGGGAAACAGTTTGGAAACGGAAAATATCTAACTACTGTAGTTGGCAAGGACTACCCTAATGTAGTAGGCAAAGAGTACTCTATATATTATATTATTAAGCGTTAATTGACATACATGTTTTTGAAGATTGGTCACACAAAAAAGAATGTTAAGGCACACACAGACACAAATGACAAAATTAGATTGGACCTCTTTTTTTAAGGTCATGCTCTCAACCCACTATCTGATGCTTTTTGATGTATAGTATGCGTAAAAAAAAAAAACAAAAGTTAAAAAGTCGAGTTTTAACGGGCGCGAATAGACCCTAAAGTTTTTCTGAATAACTCTTACGCAATGTTGCATATTATCACAATAATTGTTTCGTTTATAAATAGTCGGCGTTGATATAAATTAAAAATTCTTTCGAATTCCAAATCCCAAAAGAGAGCACTATGTTAATTTACTGGATTTTTACATTTTTTTTATGCGATATCAACTAGACAATAATTTATTCATATGTTATTCTTGATCAGCACCAACAGCCGAGCCTTAAGGAACGCGTGTTATTAAAAATTGGGCTCAATAAGCCGACTTCTGCCATATTTCCACAAACGTAGTTACCTTTTAGAATTTCAAAAGATGACAGCAGTTAAAATGATCTAATAACTTCGCTGTAAAAATTTGTATTTGGGGAACGTGTCGTATGATTAATTTTGTTTAAACTTTAAGGCCCTGTCGCGTCCATTTAAAATTAAAATAAAATTATATATATTTTTCACAATTATTAATAATACAACAAATATTAACTTTCCATTTCGCCGTTTTGAGGTCCGTTCTAATGTAAAGAACAGTTCATAAGCGAGAGCCAAGCAGATCAGACGCATTTTTATGAATTGCTGGCGCCAACTCTACCACACTACATAGTTCCAACATTATATTATAAAATTCCATTTTACCAACCTAATTATCAAATTTCAAATTCTTTGTTCACTTAAAAACCGGTTTAAATCCGTTGGAAACCGGTACGTACTAGGAAGGGTTTTAACTGCTTATTTCCAAACCAAACACCAATTTTTAAGTTATATAGCTTTAAAAGCTGAGCTGCCCCCACTTAATCATAGATTTTACACCGAAAAATGCACGTTTTCATTTATAACCTAAGTTTTTCGCCATTATTTTGAAGATTGTTTCTTATTTCAAATCAATGCATCTTGATCTAATTGTTTAATATTGAAAAATATAATGGAAGAAAAATTTAAAAAACGTTAAGGCAATGCCTGCCTCACCTTTTCGGAAAGCTGGCAACGGCCTTGTTTGATTGCTTCGCGAATTGGTTCACACACTTGAGATACAACCTAAGAATCTTTTCCGACTGACATGAACATACATAAAATTTCCTACTGTTTTCTATGCACGTCGAACTTTTCATCCTTCTTTATTATTTTGCAGCATTATCAGACTAGAATGTTTTTTTTACCATTTAAAGACAAAAGATTATCAGTTGGTGCAAAATATAACATATACAGTGGATGTGACATCACTTTCCAATTCAGCTTCAATCATTTTGTCGTGTGCTTAAATGGTAATGTTGATCAAGTTTGTATAGCTGACAAAAGAACACATCCGAATTGATAGTTTCAATTGGTGGTAGTAATTCAAAGTGGACTACACTTTTATAATTCGATATAGCAGACAAGAATTTTGGCTATTTATGTGATCTAAGCCGGCTCATCTCCTTATAGTGACCAATAAATTTTCATCGTCCACTATGATTTGTTTTTTTTTTTCCTTCAAAATCTTCTGCCAGTGCATAAAGCATCTTTAACCTCAAAATCTACGGAACCAACTTTTGAAACATTTTTTTAATTTGTTCAAGCTTAAGTCGCGTTCTTTTCTTTTCGGAAGAAAAGTATTGAAGGTGCCTACTCAGATGAGATAAAAAAGATAATATTTTACTTAAGACTGTTTTTCGAAAGCAATCATAATTCAAAACTGTTCAAAAGTGTATGTGGGGGCAGCTGCACCATCTCTCTACGCCCTATTTTATAGTAGATAGTAGCTTAGACTTTAAACATGCGGGTTTAAGGCATCTTCTTCACCCGTTTTTAATTGTGACTAACGAAAACCATAACATAAAATACAAGCAGACTTCTTACACTGAGAAAAAAAATCAATTTAAAATCTATATTGAAAATCGCGGTTTCGAGAATCTTAATAAATCTTATAAAAATAAGATTGAAAAACCTTGAAATGAGCTTAGAAATCTTAAAAACAAAATCTATCATCTCTCAACTTATCAACCATCCTACAGTTTTCTGAAAAGCTTCAGTTTAAAACAAAAACAGAAAGAAAAAAAAAACAGTTTTCGTTTGCAATGCAACCCACCCCACCCCTCCTCCTGGGACTCGAGTCACGACCTCTTCGTTCTAAAACACATAGTTGAAGCTTGGCACGGACGCTTAGCCGACTTTACCACCGGGTGTCAACAGTTAGGGGCAACCAGTTGCAATATAAGAACTCAGCCTGCAAAAATCTCAGCTCTTATACTGCAACAGATTGATCCTAACAGTTGACGCTCGTTGGTAAAGCGGTGGTGTGTGTGCAGAAGGTAATGAGTTCAAGTCCCTATAGCGGTGGATTAATAATTTACATTTATATAAGTTTTTCAGAAAGAAAATGTTATAACATAAAAATAATGCTTAATTTAATTTATTTTTGTCTTCTCTTTTCATATTAAAAAATGAGATTGTTTCATCTTAAAGTCGAGTAAAATCGGTCTTAATTCAAGATTGTTGGATTAAGATTTATATTGAGAATATAATCTTGGGTTTAGATTTGACATGTATGGGACATCATATACTTGTTATACTTGCAGCCAGATCAAGTTTATTTTTTATTTTTATTTAATCAAAATTATTTATCGATAGAACAGCGTATAACACGCATATCGAGCGAGCAAAGGCGATCTCGTCTCTATCGAATTCTGAAACCGTTTCGTCTTGTTTCAAGACTATAATCTTGGTTTTAGACTCATTTTTTTCTCATTGTAGATTTGGGCATTTAAGGATGTTGGGTGAAAATATTCAAAGCGTTATAAGTCTTAGGGCCGATTTCTCTTCTTCCAGATAGCTGCTATGTGTTAGATAAGCTCAGAATTTACTCTGCTATTTGTAAGTTTATGTAGAAGATGAGAAATATTGAGATTTGGCTTTAATTCCTTTGCCAAATCTTATTATTATTTTAATAGTGAGGCTTGATTGAGCTTAAGATAGAACTTAAGTTATTCTCTCTACTTTATCACTTGACACCTCAATGGGATTTCCACTTTGTACCTTCACAGCTCATAAAAATGCAAGAAGAATTTGTTCGAGTATGTATAGCGAATTGTTTACTTTAAGCACTCCAGGCACATAATTCCCACAGACACATTCTTATATGTAAGTAAACATAATTTTTGTTCAATTTTAAATACACCCACATTGAATCCGTATCCGTTCGGTCTCTCTCTCTCTCTCTCTCTGTCTGTCTCCCTCTTTATTCTACAAAATTTATTTGTTGCATGAATTTCAAAGAGTTTAAAAATAAACTTTATATGAAAATATCCAGTCCACAGACGATAGTCGTCGCTTTATGGATATGTTTGCCAAATGTAATTCTAGAGTTTCCATTATTTCGAAATCTATGGATACATACAAGTACATATGTACATATAGATAGAGAATGGAGAATGATTGCAATTTGACAATTTAAATGTGGGACAAAGTCATTGATGTTGTTGCAAGTGAAAAAGCATTTAATATTTCTACATATTTTAAGAGAATTTATGTGTGTGGGTGGTAGCTGCAAATACCCTCACTTATATATACATAGGTACATATATATACAAATCTTTTCTCTATATTTTCCAAAAAATAAAAAAAAAAAACATCCAACTCAAGGATAAATACCAAATGTTCATGAGATCACAAAAGCTAAAAGCTTTTTCGTCTAAGTTTCAACAAAAAGTTAAAAATAAAATTTTCATCATTGTGTTAGTGTATCTATGTAGAATGGGCAGGTGTCTGTCTGTAGTTAATTTTAATAGAACAATTTTTGGGAAATAAAAAAAAAAACCAAAAGAAAATGCTTTTTAGTGTGTGAAAATTGTGCGTGGCGTATGTGTGATATGCATATATGTATGTGTGTGTGTGTGTGAAGCTTTTCCTTTAAACGTGTATGTGCAAATTTTCCCACACACAAGTCAATTATTTGCTGGTATTAGTGCCGTCAGATTTAGTTACAAAATTCCTTATAAGCGAATTTGATCATAAATTTTAGTTTTAGTTCATTTCAACATTTTTTTTCGCACTGATTTTTGAGGCACTTTGTTTTTGATTTTATTTCAAAAATTTTGGAAATAAATTTCTTAATTTTTTTTTAATTTTTACACACACACATACATATAAACCTTGCACCTTTGGTAATTAAAATATTTGTTGAAAATTTTGATTGTACCCCTTGCACTTTTCACTATTGTTGCATTTTGGTTTTTTTTTTTCTTTGATATAATCTTTTATTTGCTCAAAATCCTGGCCGCAGCAGCCGTAACTAACCTTAGCGTTTCAAACACACTATACGCTGTCGAAACCCCGAGAACACTGATGCTGACCAAGTCGCTTATCCCAGAAAGCGACCCCAAGAAATAACGCCAGGCACACTCACACACACACACACACACGTGCGCACTCACCTTACATACAGACACACCAACGCAGTATTGAATAATTTTTCATTTGAATAACAAATTTCCCATTAAAATATATAAGCAGGAAAAGCGCTTTTGCTTTCGCAACTTTCTTATGCTTGATCTGGCTAACAAAATTTCCCCCTTGACAAATTTCCCTTACTCTCTCTCTCTCTCTCACTCTCATCTACAAAATCCCTCTCAATTTTCGTTGCAGGCAGAATTTTTTAATTCAATATTTTTTACTCACCGATTTGTGTGTGTGTGTGTGTATCCATTAGATATGCTACTAAAAATAGACCACGAATGTAAGATACGCACCAGAGACCATCGCATCACCGTCTAACAAGATGAAAAATTCTATTTTCATGAAAATAAATATTGAGAAATATTTTGAGTTTTTTTTTTGGTTTTCTTCCCAAAAGGTGAAAGCGAATTGTGTAGGTGAACAAAAATTCAAAGACACAGATCACATCCTTTCGTTTCGATAGAGGGAAGGGTCTTTACCCTGCTCTAGGAAAACCGAAATTTTTGATTTCAATTAAAACAAAGGCAGAAAATAATTAAGATTATAATTAAGATCGCAGTTAATCTTAATTATTTTCTGCCATTGCTTTAATTGAAATTCAAAATTTTGTTGTTCCAAGAGCAGAGCAAAGGGCCTTCCTTCATTATAGTTAAGATCACAGTTCGCAATCACATCTGCCCTGACAGATCTGAATGTGCAGGGACCCCTAGTAGAGTGCACTCGACTCTTGCTTACCAGTAGAGCAGTAAACTCTCAACTAGGGAACTCCTCAGAGAGGTGTTCTTTTGCCGCTTCTATGGGTTGCTGTTACGAGTCATGGAAGAGCAAGGACATACTTTGATCTCTAGACATCAGATTTTATACACTTTTTTAAATGACGTTTAATTGAGGTGAAAATTTGAATTTATACTAATTTTATAACCCACTTTACATTGAAAACTGCATATTCAATATTCAATAAATGCAATAAATATGCAATAAATATGCAAAATATGTAATTGTATAAAAAATGTATAAAAATGGCGAAATTTACAAAAATTCTCATTCTTGAGCTTAGATTATTATAAAGAATATAATATATAGATGGCATATATATAAATTTATAGAAGAAGTTTTTTTCGTATATAAAGTACTAAAATAAATAAATCGACATGGTATGAAACCGTCAGCCGATCACTGCCTTCCAAATTCTTCGCTATTCAGTCTAAAACACCTGGCTTCGTGGGTCTTCCCCAGATACCAGATCGTTCACCTGCATAGCGCGAGATTCGGTTGGCCGTGTTACTCTTCCCCTTCCAATATTGGTTTTCGATATTTAGTTGCCTGACTTATAAAGTTATATAGGACCCTCCAATTTGATCCATTTAATAGCTGGTGAACTTCGTGCAGATGTAGTCTGGCCTTACCAAAATGTAGAATTCTGTATTCCCTCAAGATTGGGCAGTTTCCAATAACATGGATGGGGTTTTCCTGCTCGTTCCAATGGCAAAGAGAACATGCTGTGTTGATGCTTGCTATGTTTGGGACAAAGTGGAGTTTGAGCAATTCACCTCTGGCCATAAAAAATGTGCGAATTTGCTCCAGTGAAAACGCGTCGTTGAATTAATTTTCTTCTCCTAGGTCGCAGTTCAATTCTTTGTATATTAGCCTCTGAGAGCTCCGCTCTGAATCGAACATAAAAGATGATCTATATGAAGCATCCATCTTTTTAAGAATTTCTGTAGCCCATGATTCCCACTTTGAACTTTCTTCGAGGTTAAGTCTTTTGCAGTGAGTGGCTGATAGAAGTTCCCATTTCCGAAAGAACTGCTGACGTCTGTTTAGCAGAAACTGAGCCAATATTTTAGGCAAATAAATAAATAAAGGAGATGCGAATCAAATGGTGAAAAAAATAGCGAAATTTTAAAAATTCTCATTTGAGTTAAGACTATCAGGTAGATCGAACGGTTAAAAGAATTGCGAAATTTGACAATTTTCCATATTTCTTTAAAATACGTCTTGTGTGGGTGCCTGGACACCGCAACATTGATGGCAACGAGATAGCCGACTGGCTCGTTAGACTTGGCACTACCGCCCAGCTCCTAACGGATAGGAGCACAATAGGGGTGCCTTTTGCGACTTGTAAATTAAAAACAAGAAAGAAAGTCGGTCGATTATTACATACTCTGTACCCTTATACGCGCTCATCTCTAAGTTTCTCTCTCTCTCTCTTTCTGTCTCACTAAGATTGCCTCTGTTGAACGGAATGCTGTGGTTATGGGTTTTTTGCTCATAACTTGAGTATCGTTCATCCGATCTTTATCATTCCTTCAGCAAATTGATAAATAATTTTGATTACTAGATATCTCTATATCTCTGTGGGAGATATGACGTTTTTTGCAAATTGCGGGGGCGGGAGGGGGCCTTGTGAAAATTGAAAATAAACTTGATCTGTCTGCAAGTATAAGAAATATATGTCCCATACATGTCAAACCTCTATCTCTTACCATCTCTGAGATCTGTGCGTTCATACTGACGGACTATATATCGACTCGGCTGTTGATGCTGATCAAGAATAGATATACCTTATAGACCCGGAGATGATTCCTTCTGGCTGTTTCATACTTTTGCACAAACTTAATATACTCTGTGTGCCTTTGGTACAGAGTGTAATAATGGAAACTACCTACCAGAAGACCACGAACCGATGGAGATCAATTCACACCAGTGAAATCTCTAGGCTAACTTGGCCCACTCTTAACTTCAAAAGAACCTTAACGCTACTGCAGGCAGGCAGAACGCTTCCATACTAAAAGGAATTCTCACAGGACATTGTCTCATCGACAGGCATGCCGCGAGACTCGGTATCAACTATAACGACTATTGTAGAAGCTGTTGCTCAGTTGATGAAGAAGAAAGCGTTCAGCATCTTCTTTGCCACTGTCCAGCGCTCAGTAGGAGACGATTCGCAATCCTTGGTCAGCCTTTTCTAGCTAACATTTCAGCCGTCTCTGAAATAGAGATTGCTTTGTGCTATTTTCTAAGTGGTTCAAAAGGGAAGACCCAACTTTTACTGTCTAAAAGTACAAATTTAGGGGTTATATGGTATCACAACGGGCCTTTTTTGGCCTAAGTGAAGAAGCATCACCGCTTCTATCATCGCAACCTAACCTAACCTAAAATCACAGTTAAAAAGTCCAACACGGAACACTGTCAATCAGTGTATACTATGAGCACATTTTCAAAAAAGTTATCGTCATCTCTAAAAATGCAGTTTTGTGTCCTCATTATGCTGCTTCAGCATTTTGCATCTTTACAATTTACAAAATGGCTCCCAACAAAGATAGCAAATGAAACATAGATTTTAAATTTTAATTTATTTCGCTGCTAGATACAAATACTCTTATGTTGGTAAGGGTTTAAAGTTCATATATTTCAAATTCTTTTCTATAAATGTTAGAACAGAGCCGGCCAGCCATAGCTACCAGGAGCCGAAGCCAGTCGTGTTTGTGTGAATCGGCGAACACTGAATTGCAAGTAAAACGGCTGTAGTTTGGAGAGAGCTCTCTTGCTCACCAACACAGGG
Organism: Lordiphosa magnipectinata; assembly: GCA_037044535.1. Classification (NCBI taxonomy): domain Eukaryota; kingdom Metazoa; phylum Arthropoda; class Insecta; order Diptera; family Drosophilidae; genus Lordiphosa; species Lordiphosa magnipectinata. The sequence goes on from JBAMBO010001860.1 coordinate 78,586, forward strand.
CCACTTTTTGGTCTTCTCCATTTGCGGGGGCCACTCAAACCATTGACGTGTTCAGACCAGAGCTCTGCAGAGGTCCAACATTTGGCTTTTGGCCTCTTCAGTCGAATTGCAACTACTTTGGCAGTTTCTAATTTCTGCAATTCATTGTGTTATTATTGACATTATTGATAAGTTAATTAAAAACATAAATTATTTGCAAACTTCACCCTTCTGTCATTTAAGTATTGATGACCATTTTGTTAACTTGCCAAAAAATTATCGACTATCGAATAGAAACTGTCGAACAATCGCATGGCAAACGAGTAATGCGATTACATTTTCTCAAAATTCACTTTTTTGGCAACTGAAGTGGGGGAAAATGTACTTTTTGCCCAAAATGCGAAAATTCAAAATGCAGTTGTTGCGGACAGCACATAAGGGATTACTTGAGGTCTATAACCGGTGTTGGAAAATACCTAGATAGTTGTACCTAGGTACATACCAATATAAAGGGTAAATTTTTTATCGTTTGTTTTTTGAAAATATAAAAAAAAAAAACAGAATATTTGCAATAGTGAATGAAATATATATTTGGAGCGATACATCAATGGCTGCCCTTTACTTATTAAAGATTATTTCATGTAAATGTTGCCCGAGGCTAAGCCAGAGGTAGTCCATCCGTAAGTTCCAATTTTGGCATACTTTTTATTGAAATATTTTCCAACTATGATTTGGATTATCAATATCTAAGCTATGTACATTAAGTTCAATCTTTTAAGAGCGTTACGTAAACAATTTCAACTTTATTGCTAGGTTAGTGTACAAATGCCAGTCTTACCAAAAAATTAGATTTCTGGTGCAGTGTATTTAGAACAGACGCTGGAACTTTGGTGGTTGTGATGCAGGTATATTCGTTCCTTCGTTTCTTTCTTTCTTATCATTGAGCGCTCAAAAAAATTGTAGTTTTGCAGACCACATTATTGGAAAAACGAAAGGATTGAAAAGTCGGCGCTCTTAGCTATGTAAAAGATATGTCTGAAGACCTTGTCATTCATGGGATCTCCTAGGCAAAGAATAACAAGTGAGAAAGACGGTCAAGCCCTACAGCTGATAGCAGCTTATAACTTGATTATCGTTCATGCGATCTTTACCAATCCTTTGGCAGATCGATATGTAGTGTGATTACCATCTATCTGCGAAACTGTGCACTGAGAACAAAATCAATCTAATATCAAGATTATAGTCTCGAAACCAAGAGAAACTGTCAGAAGTTGACAGAGACGAGATAATCTCAACCCAAGATTGTATTCTATTAATATTATTATTAATTTAAATATAAATCCAACAATCTTGGATTAAAATCGTTTATACTCGATTTTAGGATAACGCAATCTCATTTCTTAATACGAAAAAATAGAGGAAAGCTAACTTCGGCTCGACCAAAGTTTATATACCCTTATAGCTTGTATGATTTTTATAAATTAGTAGCCTGATTCCACTCACACAAATATGTACATTCGGTCAAATGTACACATTTTTGACAAGGCCTCCTATATTCATTTTCTACACCTAATTTCTATGGCAGCTGTACTATACACATAGTTGTCCTATCAAACTTGGTGGAATTATGTGAAAGCATAGAAAACTTGTAAATACAATGTTCGGGAACGTTTGCGTTGAAGACATAAAAGTTTTTCTTATTAAAACAACATTTTCGACCGATGGTTCCTATGGCAGCTATATGCTATAGTCATCCGATCCGGCCGGTTCCGACAAATGTGCAGCGTATTTGTACCAAAAGGCTTTGTGCAAAGTTTGGTTAAGATAGCTTTAAAAATGACGGATGAGATAGCATAGAAACAGACGGACAGACGGACGGACAGATGGACATGGCTATATCAACTCAGCTCGTCATGCTGATCAAGAATATATATACTTTGTGTGGTCGTAGATGCTTCCTTCTATGCGTTACAAACATCTGGAAAATTTTAATATACCCTCTACAAGGGTATAACAAAGAAAGTTAGTAAGACAAGCATTTTCTCTGATGGTCAAGCCGCTCTTTAAACCCTTGGCTCAGTATCATCCAATTAGCTTAAAATGGGACCCCGGGGACAGAGACAATGTAGGAAATGGCCTTCGCATGAATGAGCACTACCACGAAGCTCCTCTCAGAGGGCATTATACTTACACATTGTACTTACTATGTATGGGCTAGAAGCTAGGGCTAGAAAAGCTGTAGCTCTAAACCAGCGATGCCCAGCCGTATGCTCTTTGGGTACGTTTTGTTTTTGTAATTGCACCGAAGATAGGAAATCAATGATCGTATACATGCAGGGCGCGAGGTATACAAAAAGACACACATGCAAACGATTTCGTGTGTATGCGTCGCGTAGAACAAACCCCGGTTTTGTTCTCTTCTTTGATTGTTGTTTGCGCGCGCAAGCAAACTGACCAACAACAATTTCATGTGATTTTGTTGTTGCCTTACCCAATTTCAATGTGCTTTTCTCTGTGAGTATTGGTGAGTGCTCTGCCGTATGCTGCTTTTGGGCATGCCTGCTCTAAACGATATAAGGGAACTCATCCCGCCAGGTTCTCTGCCCTATAACGACTTTAGCTGACGTTCTACAGATGAAGATGAGGTTTGGTCTGTCTTCCATTTCTTCAGCTGAAGGTTCGCTTAAGATATTATGGGCCTTCATCCACGCCTCTGAATAAAAACTGTACTCAATTAAGTCTGTTTTCAAGAATTCTATGTCTGCATCACAATGGGTAAATTTATAATCTTGAGCAACCGCTTTAACCTTTAATGAAGACGTCCAATGATATTAACAGGGAAAACGGCAGCTTGATAACGTCAGTGCAATCAGTTCAATACCATAAGAACCTGTCCTTCATCTCTTTAACTCTAATGCAGCGATTGCCATTCACACTGACACAAGCCAAACGCATGCTGGTGGCAAGAGAGCAAACAGCTTTTCAGTCGCTGGCCAGCAGTGCTGCCAGAATCTCCGAAGCAAAAATTGCTAGATTTGGGAAAAAAAGTTGCTAAAAATTGCTAAAAATTATGTGAAAATTGCCAAAAAAAAATTGCTAAGCCATTAAAGTTTTCGTTTTCGACAAATATATGTATGTATTGATGAAAATATGATCACTTGTCGCAATCGCCGTGTGTTTGGCAATGTGTAGGCATAGTGCCGCTTCCTGTTCCTCCGTTTTTGTTGAATTTGGAACGAAAGACAACTTATTTTTTTGGGTAAATGCGCCAATCGCAGCCACATGTTTTCTTGAGGCGGCGTGGTGGCGGATATCAAAAAGCTTTGCGCCTATTGCGGATTTGCAAAACGCACAATATGCTTTCGTTGAATCAGCGCAATCCTTGCGAATCCATTGCTTGAACTCCGCATCTTCAGCCAGGCATCACGAAAATTTTGCTTATAAATTTTTGGCAACTTAACCCAATCACAAAACACAGCAAAAGAGTGAGCGAACACTTTCAAGTTGTTCATATAATCGAACCACTGAGTCAAATAGAAGTTCCGATATCTTTGTGAACCACTATTAATCGTAATTTGTGCAGTCAATTGCACAAAGGTATAAAAAAAGTAAAAAATTCTAAAGAAAATTAAAAAATTTCTAGTTTTTTAATAAAGTTGCTAAAATTGCTAAAGAAAAATGAAAAATTGCTAGATTTGTTGCTAATAGCATTTAAAAAAAAAAGTTGCAAATTTTTTTAAAAGTTGCTAGATCTAGCAACTAAATTGCTAAAGTGGCAGCACTGCTGGCCAGTGGTCGATGTAGTAGCTCAGAGCTGGTTTCTCCCACTTTTTTGCCTCGCTCTTCTTGACAAACATTGCGCTAGGGCTGCCATTTAAACACATTCATCATTGTTATATGCAAAAGTATTTGTTTCGTTTATTCATTATAAATTGATTGAGAAATGAATGATTTCCTAAATGGTAGCTTGTTCTAGAGAAATATAAAAGCTTAAAATGTATAATAATTTTTTGTTTTCTTTTTTTTTTTGTTCATACAAAGGCCATAGACATTATCTTAGATTGCAAGCAGAAAATAAAAACTGTGATTTAAATGGCAAACGATTTACTGGTGGGTTTTTGTGTTTTTTTTTTTTTAAGTTTATGTTGTAAATTGAGTGGAGTATATCATTATCATGAATGGCAAGCTGGATAAACTTTTTGGGAATGTATTCAAAAACAGGCAGTTTTATGTTTCATTTACACAATTTGAATTAGATGCTTAGGCTTAACATTTGTATAATTGTTAAAAAAATGTACTTTAAGGTTAACAACTTTTTGTGTGTTGTGTGGAATGCTGCTGTTTTGATCCAGTTGTCCAGTTGTCTGGTTAATAGTCGTTAAGTTCTGCATACTCCAATTCCTGGGCAATTGTTTTGTACTTTTCCTTACCTTTGCTGACCTCATCTGTGCGTGGCAAAAGTAGAAAAAAATATATAAAGAGAGTAGTTTTTTTTTTATTTTTTTATATACTTTATTGCCATCAAATTAAAATTAAATGAAAATAGTTTCGAGTTAAACAAATACACAATTTTGTGGGCTAAGGACAAAAATCTAGCTACGCAAGGCACAATACACCAACAAAATCTAATAAAAATTTCCAAAAATACGCAGCTACATAAAATAATTATTGATCAAACAGTGTGACTGAAAATGGTGACTAGATATTGCCCCGCCTATTTTTTTGTTTCTTTGGTTTTAAAGGCAGGCGACGGGCTCATATACTGGGGGGACACTTTTTTTATTCCTTAAGAATGAGCTCGACAAAGGCGGTATCGAGATCGTCGCCAATATCCTTGTAACGCTCCTTCTCCAGCACCAGGTCGTCTGTTTGTGTAAACAAAAAAAATAAATAAAAATAAATTTTAAATTAGGAAATTAATTAAATAAAAATTAAACATTTAAGGAAAGACCTGACAACTCACAAAGACCAAGGGGAATTGACATTTAAAGGAGGGGGGAAATAATAATTACCTCGAAAAAGGGAAATAAAAAATGCACTGCTTGGCTGGTAGGTTGATTAAAGCAGCGCTTAAGCAGTTGCACTGCTTGGCTAAGCAGTTGATGGCTGTTAAATTCAAAATTCAAACAGGAACAAAAAGCATTTTTTCGTCTTTTTTGCAATGCTTGGGTTAAAATTTAATAAATTAATCAAAAAAATTATAAATAAAAGCAGGGCAGTGTCTGGTAAAAGGCAATAATGTTTTTAAGCTGGTGCGGGGGCCTCGCCCTCAGCTGCGGGAGCCGCCTCAGCTGCGGGAGCCGCCTCCACAGCTGCAGGAGCAGCCTCAGCAGCGGGGGCCTCCCCCTCAGCAGCAGGAGCTGCACCCTCTGCTGCTGGAGCAGTACCCTCAGCGGCGGGAGCAGCTCCCTCAGCTGGCGGGGCAGCTTCTCCTTCCCCCACGGGCACTGGCTCTGGCTCGGAGCCGGGTGGTGGTGCCTCATAGTTCTTCACATAGGGCACTTCAGCACCCTCTGGTGGCAAATCGATCGAATATTCGAATGGTGGTGGTGGCGGTGGTGGTGGTGTGGGCTCCTTTGGTGGCGGTGTTGGTTCCTTGGGTGGTGCTGCTTCTCCCGCTTCAGCTGGTACCACCACACCATCCTCACCAACAACAGCTTCACCGGCAGCAGCTGCTGCCGCCGCCTTAGCAGCCGCAGCAGCTTCTGCCGCGGCTCTGGCCTCCTCCATGGCAGCCAGCTCTTCGGGCGTGGGTGTGGGCAGCTTGGGTGTGGGCGGTTTGGGATTGCGTGGATTCCAGAATGGTTCCAATCCCACAATCAAATCCACAAACGCTTCGTCGAGACTGTCGCCGACGAGGCAATAGCGTTCTTTTTCAACAATAAGATCGTCTGCGCGTTTCGTTCGGATCAGGATTAATGTGTGATGCATTTTGGGGGTGTAAACAAAGCGAAACCAGCGAGAGAAATGGAATATAAAAACAACAAAAAAATAAAGCAAAAGCCAAAACAAAAAGAAGCAAAAGGAAAACTAAAGATAAAGCCTAAGAGCGAGAGGGAGGCGGCAGGAAATGTTAGTGAGAAAATGCAACAGAAAAATTATACACAAATCCAATTTAGTTTGTTTAACAACGAAGAGATCCTGATCTATTTTAAAAGTTTTTAATTTTTAAATAAAATGTGTTTTAGGCGGGTGGAGCCTCAGCAGCTGGTGCCTCAGTTACAGCTGGCACTGGCACTTCCCCCTCTGCGGCTGGAGCTGCTGTTTCTGCTGCTGCAGCAGCTGGCTCGCCCTCCACCACCTCTATGGACGGCGGCGGCGGCTCTTCACCCTCTGGCACAGTTGGCAGCATTTGCTGCACCAAGTCGCCTGCCTCACAGTTTTTAACATATGGCACCTCTGCGCCCTCTGGTGGCAAATCTTTGGCATACTCAAATGGTGGTGGTGGTGGTGGAGGCGGTGGTGTGGGCTCTTTAATTGGTTCAGCAACTGCTTCATCCGCTGCTATCTCAAGCGGCGGCTCGATGGCTGCTCCTTCTACATCTCCCTCACCAGCAGCAGCAGCTTCTTGGCCAAGTCGTGCCGCCTCTGCGGCCGCCTCGGCTTTGGCCTTAGCTTTTGCCTTGGCCAAGGCCAGCGCTGCCAGATCCTCTTCCGTCAGTTCGGGTGTGGGCGGTTTTGGATAGCGATCGTTATAGAATGGCTCCATGCCCATTAGCTCCACAAAGGTAAAGTCCAAGCTATCGCCTATCATGGCATAATGCTCTTTCTCCAAAATTGTCTCATCTATCGCAGTTGTTGGATTTGGGTTTTTTTTTTGTGTTTAGGATTAGGCAGTAGAAATTTTGGATTAGAGCCATAGAACTTAGAAAAGTAACAATAGGGAGCTGCTCCACAAGTGGCCGATTGGGGGGGGGTACATCAGGAAGAAACCACATTGAAATGACAAAGAGACATAAGAGCACTACGTGCGCGAAACAACAGGATTTTGAATGTTTTCGATAGGTGGTGTCTGTATTCATATTTTATTTTTTTTGAGGCAGCAGCAGCTCAACAGCATTTGAGCAGTGCCGGCCAAATGGAGAGGACAAAAAAAGTGTGCTTGTGTTGGTGAGCAAGAGAGCTCTCTCCAGACTACAGCCGTTTTACTCGCAAATCAATGTTCACCGATTCACACAATCATGAGTTCGGCTCGCGTTGCGTAAAAACAAGACTGACTTCGGCTCGTGGTAGCTATGGCTGCCCGGGTCTGCATTTGAGTCAGTGCAACATTTTGTGAGCAGCATTCTCTCGATCTCTTTCATTCAAGTTCGCACACTGAAACCACTGAGTAAATGATTCGTATACACTGGTGTCCTGGGAATTAGTCTAGCCTATTTTTCAAGTATATCGGCACGAACCAGGTCAAATTATAAAAAACAAATAGAGGAAAGCTAACTTCGGCTCGATCGAAGTTTACTTTGTTACAGACCGTATGTCTGTTTCTTCGCAAACTAGTCTCTCAGTTTTAAAGCTTTTTATGTCTTTTAAACAACAGGTTGTTGTTATTTGTTTGCTAATTTTAGTTTTCTTTTGTTATTTTACCTAATAGTGCATATTTGAGAGAAATATAATTACATTTTCTTGCAGTGCCCTCCTGATTGACGTTAATGACCTTAACGAAATGAACGTAATTCTTTTTTATCAAATTCTACTTCCCAAAATAATTTTGGTTCCAAAAATTTGGAATTTGCTAAAAGGCTACATCGTCATAAAAATACATTTATCAATTAATTTAAAAATCAAACTGGATATGGGATCAAAACACGCGGCGGACGGAAAACCTATATAGACAGCCGATGCTAACCTCAAATGCACCGACATGAGCAGTAAACAGATTAAGGCTCAATTGGGACTGAACGTTACAAGGAGTAGGATTATTCAAAGAATCTATGAAAATCCGTTCTTTTACCTAGCCATATAAAGGCGTGCATTGAGTTCGCACATATATACCAATTCTGGGTAATGTCATTTTCAGTGATGAAAAAAGTTTAATCTGGACGGTTTTGACAGTTGTAAGAAATATTGGCGAGATGTACGACAGGATCGACACAGGGCCATGGTCATGGAATGAGTCCAATGAGTGTTTCAGATCGACAAAAATGAATGTATGTGGAGTGGTTGACAATTCAATTGAGGATCTCTGGAGGATCCGCTAAAGTGTTGAAGAATTGCTGGTAGAGTTCGAGTCAGCAAACAAGCAAATAGAGCAATAATGGGCCAACATTGACCCATCTCAACTAAAATCATTGATTAACTCCATGACATTTCGTCTAAGTTCGGTATTAATGAATAATGGAAAGTCTATTGAACTAAAGAATTATGACTTTTAACTATTTATTATTATTATTATAATTAATTTGAGAAGAACAAAAAAAAGAAATGTCACATAATAAAGAGACATTTTAAATCAAGTTCATTTACAAAGGTATGTCTTTAGGTCAGGGTTCCCCAATAAGAGAGGACTGAAAATATGGAAATGCTTTCATACTGATCTGGAAGGGATAGTCTTGTGACGCTGACTGCGACTGACTTACAGACATTTAGTGAGAAATCAGTTCGTTCAGCCCCCAGGGGCTATGGCTGGGGAGACTCTGCTTTGAGTTATGCCGTTGCTTCGATTTTTCAATAATAATGACACTCGTACTTGATTTTTTTTGCCAAATATCAGCAGGACATTGCTTCATTTAATTTATTTTCAAGATTCTGATTCCTTAGGACCTGTTGAGGGAGAACACTAAAAATAAGGAGAATCGTTTAAGCTTTCTAACGAAATTAAGAAAATGTGCAACTGAACCTAGTCAGAACCGAAGTTTGGTTAGCCAAACCGTTGGTTTACAATCTTTTCAACTCTCAATGGTGATCGGTGCTGATCGTGGTTAGCATACATTATTGCCATGATGTTCCTCCGTTGTGGGTATGACTTGATTTAGATTGATATATAAATAAATGTCAGCGATTCTTTTCCCTGATAATTCGCCGTAAATAAGTTGATTCCATTTCATTTCCAGTGTTTATCGATGCCATTATTTTTTCGATTCGTTTGGTTTTCGATTTTTGAAAAATACTTTATTTGTGCAAATTGCAGCAGCATATTGTTGGTATATATATAGTATATATATATGTAGGTAGGTATAGATGTATATATATATATATTAAAATATAAATAATTAATTTATATAAATCGTAAATAAATCAATTTGCATTCCTTCTGGTTAGATCAAGAAAATCAGTATTAAAAAAATGTTTTTTTATGTTTTTGTTTTATTTTTAAAATAAAAAGAAGGCTTGGAATGATGTGCGCTCTGTGTGTTGTTGTTTGTTTGTTTGTATGTATGTATGTCTGTTTGTTTGCTTTAGGAAAGGGGGTGGTGGGGGGTTTGACGGCGGCTTGGCAACTTAAAAGTAGACAAATATTACACAACGTTTTGCAAAAACACGACAAAATTATTATAAACAAATTGGGTAAAAACATTAGCATTATTAATACAGTTAAGCTGGCGATTTTTACTTTAAAATACATATAAATAACAGCGATTTCTTGTCTTTCTATATATTTTCATTTAAAATTATTACACATAAACTAGAAAAAAAGGGCGTCAAATACGTGTGTGTAAAGTAAAAAAGCAAAAGAAAGAAAGAAAAACAAATTGTGATAAATATGTATATATAAATTATATATTGCAACAGTTTGTAGTAGGTACGTTTAGGAAGGAAGAGCAGCTGCCAGTCGTTTTTGGAAAAAAAAAATTTTGGAATGCTTCGTTTTTTCTTTTCTTTCTTAACTGCTTTTTTCTTTGAGTGTAGGGCTAAGCGATTTCTACAGAGTTGAAAGGGATTAACTCTGCCTGTCCTGTTGCCTCAGTGTGTGAGTGTGTTTGTGTGTGTGTGTGTGAATGTGTGGTTGTATGTGTGTATATGTGGAAAGCGCCAGTTTTTTGTTTTTGACGTCAAAGCAGGCAGTTTAGTTAATTTTTTTTACATAAAACCAATTTATGCAAATTATTTTACATGTTCTGTAGGTCATGTAAGGTGGCTTCCATCTCCTCCGACAGCAGTTTGTTCTTTCCGCGTTCATTCAACAAGTCATCTGTGTGTGTTTTTCGATATTGTGGCACATGCAGCAATTAAACATTAAGCAGGCGAGCACAGTGCGCAGCAGGGAGGTAGAGGGGGGTTAAGCACACAACAACAAAAATATATATGAAAAAACAAACAAAATAAAAATATGTAAGTCAAAACAAGGGGGATAAAAAGGAACTTAATTTTGTGGATCCTACTTTAAAAATTTGGAAATAAAAAATTGAAAATAAATTCAAAACTTTACTTTACTGCTACAGTTGTAAAAAAATTACTTCTTTTTTTTGTTTATAATCTGAGTAAAATTTGTACAAATTCTTTGAGCGACATACCTTCGAGCCTGTCGACTTCCTTCTGCAATTTCTGAACGGAACGTTCAGCGAATTCAGCGCGTGCCTCAGCCTAGGTGAAGGAAATGATTAAACAAAAGTTATATATTAGTACAGATTTGGTTCAAAAGTTATGCAAATATCAAGAAGCAACAAAAAGTGGCTACTAATTGAAGCCGGCATAGACAAATTACCAAAAATTTGCTTATACCTAAGGAGTGTACACGAAAAATCAAGCAATAATTATTTAATTTATAATTTAGGGATGCTTTACAATGTTTTGATTACTTATTTGAAGGCATTACTGACCGAAATAATTCGTGGTATTCTACTAAAGTAATTCAAAAGGCTTCGTATTTAGGTAAAGTGCTAGTTGAAGTAAGTGTTCAGCTTTTACGACCTATGAAGCTCGCATCGAGGAAGACTTTTAGACGATCGAATCAAAAATGGCTTGGAAAGTATAATAACTATAATAACACATTTTCCAATATTGTCTCCGTCTTAGTGATCACTTTTACTACAACTGAAAGCTACTGCCAAAATCAAGTTTATGGTGTAAAGTGTCAAACCCAGCGCAATCCTAACTTACTGGGTTTGAAGTCGATTTACACTTTCTTGTAACAAAACGATGCACCCGCAAAGCAGCTGACTATCGTGAGCGCTGAACCCTCCTTTTAGGGTTATAGTCTATTCACAATCTGTCGAAGTCACAAAAGTCGAAGCTGCGAGATTTATTTTCCATACGAAATCACTCAAAAGACGCAACATTCAAGCTTTCATTAGTGTAACCATATAACTCGTAGATTGTTATCGTTTCCAAATGCTTTTGAGGATAATTTGCAACCGTACTAAGAAGTCGTAGCTGACATCTGTTTTTGAAGCTGCGGGTTTGGTGTGAACGCGTGCTACAGGTTTTCGCAGCTTCTACAATAATGCGCCCAGTGTAAATAGGCTGCTAACATTGTTGCTTTAAAACAGGGTTGCTTTAAACAGGGTTGCTAAGTAGGTTGCCTAGCTTGGTGTGAATTCGACGGCAGACTATACCGTAAAGCGTGTGAGATATTGAAATCTTGTCAAAAAAGACAAAGTCTTTACGATTTAGGAATGGTCGAAATGACTTAATTGAACCCAAAACTTGTTGGTCTGCAAAAAATTTTAATATTGTTTATGATCATGAACATAGAAGGAAATGAGTCTGCGGACAAACTGGCCACAATAGGTACAACCATCGAACTCCTTTCAGAGAAGAGCACGATAGGGATGCCTATGGCGACATATAAGCTTCACACAAAAGCTAAAACACTTCGTCGCGCTACGAATCGGTTCCTCCTGTGCAGTAGCGAGGCTTACGTGGCCAACATTCGAGCAAAAACGTACTAACACACTTTTACGTCACAGAAGAGACCACATATCACTTCTGGTGGGGACCCTCACGGATCACTGTCTTATTGGCAGACACGCAGCACGCCTAGGCGTCACTTACCATGACTTCTGTAGAAGTTGCGGATACGAAGAAGAGGAGGAATCGGTACAACACCTTCTTTGCCATTGCCCCGCTTTGAGTAGAAGCAGACTCAGGACACTTGGTTAACCTCTGCTACTTAACCTCTCGGAGACATCCGGGCTAGAGTAGAGCAGCTCTACTCAAATTCATTTTGTCCACACAATGGTTCAGTTTTAAAAAGAGTAATAGGGAATAAATATGGCATCGCAATGCGTCCAATGTGGCCTCGCAACCTTACCTATACTAACCTAACCCATGATCATGATACAATATCTAGAGGTAGCGCAACCAAAAGTGCCTTTTCGCAAGCGCAAGAAATTGTCGTACAAAACAAAGGTCACAAAGACGTTTAAATTATTTTGAATTCCGCTTCGGTTTCGGTGTTAACTTTGGTTTTTCTAATATAGCGTTCACAATTTTATATGGAAATATCTGTGGGGCTACTAGATCAGATCGTCTCCACTTGGCATTGAGCAATCGATTTCAACTGCTTTAACAAATGCGAGTTTCTTTAAACCTGATCTAGTAACCACCTTTCATATAACCTATGTAAATTTGAATTCAAGCCGAAATGAAACTCAGAATATGGACGATTGACAATTATTCATAGAAATTACGCGCTTTAAGTGTTGTACTCAGAACGACACAAAATTCCTTTACAGTACAGTATTACACATAAAAAGAAACGCTTTCTAAGAGCACATGAGCATCAAAGCAAAGTCAAGGAGTTTCTAATTATATGAAATATTGTGAAGAGAGGAATTTTCCATCGTCCTAAATACGGGGACTTAACAGGAAATCTAAAAAGAGAGTCCAAAATATGGGCGAGATTATTGAAATGGAATCATTGGCGGTTTTGGGATTCAACTTAACAAAGAAAAATGTTGATTTCCTAGAAGGCAGTTAAATCTCATGTAGATGTGTGTAAAATTGTACGAATCAAGTTCCTTTCGTTTAGGCTGTGCTTGGATAACGATGTACAATCAGTCAGTCAGGAAAACCTTTTAATAAGATTTATATGTAGCTCTCAAAAGAGCATTTCAAAAATATTTTCATTTAAGATTTTAAAGTTATTTTCGTGTACAAACCTTAGTCTGTTCTTAAAACAGATTTTACATTTTTTTTCAATATTTTTTTTTTTTGTTTCTAAAAAGAAGCTTCCCAAATATGCTACCAGAACCAGCAGTAAAAAGAATATATAAAAATATGATTAATGAAAATTAATTTGGAAATGTTTTAGTTTAATGATTATGCGAAAGATGATAATTATTAATATATATATATACAAAAAAAAAAGAAAAAGAACAAAACACATTCCACAAACTGCAAATATCATACGGCTGCTTACAACAAAATTGTTGATGGGGTTTTTAGACAAAAAAAAAAAACCTAAATTAGACAAATTGAATATTATTATTTATTTATTTATATACTGTTTGGGGGGAGTGTACGAGGCTACGCAGTCAATACAAAGATTTAAAATTTTTTAATGGATTTGTACTTTAAAGCTCGCACACTTACAGTTTCTACATTTAGTTTGAACTGTATGAGCTCCTGTTCATAATATTTGTGATTTTCGCGTGCCTAGACGAGGTCGAAGAAAAAACACAACAACAAACACAAGAGAAATTAAATAACGTACATTATGTACAAATTATGTTTGTGTTTAGGTGATGGAGACAATAAATAAAGATGTGTGTGTGTCTGTGTGTGTGCTGCTGCATATAAAATATCTACCGATATTAATATTTTTGGTAGTATTTAGTTGCTACAGTTTTTTTTTTGTTTTTTTTTTTGCAATCCAATGCACAAAAAGTTGTTTTCAATTTTTAACAAATGTACACACGCACACATACTTAACCATACACAGGATGATGTACGTTATTTTCTTAGAGATTGTTGTATTTTTTCGTCCCGAGCTAAAAAGCAGTTCAGTTCTGTTCTGTTCAGTTCAGTTTGTGTTTTGTTTTTTTTTTGTTTTTTTTTTGGTTAAAAAAAGAAAATATTTACTCTATGTACAATTAATTTAAAATTGAGAATAACGATTTGTGCAATTCAATATTTTCTTTTTTTTTCGTTTGGAGTTTAATTAAGCATTAATTTTTTACACCAACACCACCAGAGGAAGAGACCAAGTTTTTTTTTTGTTACCTCTTTCAAAGAATGATCCAACACTTTGAGTTGCGTTTCAAGGGTCTCCTCTTTGTGTGTGGCCTATTTTTGAGTGGTTGTTGTTGGCGCAATTTGTTACAAATGTTATTAATAAATAAATTATAAAAATCATTTAGCAAGGCATGCATCAAGTTTGTGGGATCCGGAGTGAGCGCAACATTAAAGCGTGACGAGAGGGGGAGGCGGAGCGGAGCGAGCATTTGAATACAACAGGATTAACATAAAATTTAATATGGAAATAAAATAGAAAAAATATATATGTAAATTAGTAAATAAACAAAAAATTATTATAAAATATATTGTTCATGTCGGTAGACATTTTATATAAACTTTGCACATTAAGTTAGTAAATCAGAATCAATTTATAATATATAAACTTTGATTTTCGCAGAGAGGTTTCTGTGAAACAGGAATGCAAACTTTGTTCAAAAGGGAAATGAATTTTACTCCAAATTTGTTTACAGCTTTACTTCTTAGCCTCAATTTCCTACCTAAAGTCTTCTACGGATTTGCAATGTAAGTAATTTATCTTAGTCATATATTTCTTTAACGTGGAACAACAGTTCAGTGTGATCAGAGTTAGCAACAAATTACGCCTACGATTCCCAGGATCGGATCGGGACCACCACAAGGTAGTTGAGAGTCTGAACTCCTACCTCCCGACAGTCACCTCATTCTTCTCAGCTAGGAATCTCACCTGAGAAGTCCACCTCCACCATTTTAACCACCTGGACAAAAATAGTAAATACCCAACTCGACGTCACCGTTGATGGAGTAAAGCAGGCATACCCAAAAGCAGCATACGACAGAGCACTCACAAATACTCACAAAGAAAAGCACCAATACAGAAATTGTTGTTGGTCAGTTTGCTTGCGCGCGCAAACACCAATCAAAGAAGAGAACGACGCACACACACGAAATCGTTTGCATGTGTGTCATTTGTATATCATCTATCTTCTACCCACGAGCAAGTACCGAAAGATCTTGGGGGTGACGTTCGATAACCTCTTCGTCTTCGCCAAGCAGACCGAAAACACAGCTCGCAAGATTAGAGAGAGAAATCGGGCACTAAAGGCGATCTCAGGTAGCTCATGGGGGGGAAACAGAAGGAAACTCTGCTAGGAACCTATAAGGCCATAGGGAGAACCCTTGCAGATTATGCAGCTCTTAGAACAGTCACTGAATGCCATTCAATGACACATGAGGACCATCTTCACGAAGAAGCCCAAATGCTAGGAGTTAAGGCCCATTGAAGCATGCTGGACAAACCATTCCTGGCCAGCAGCCTTGTGGCAGACCATGCGAACAACTTTTCGCTCACGGTTCCCCTTCCTCCACGCACCAGCAGGCAAGATGTACGCATCCTCATGAAAGCGATCAGACAGCTGACAAACAATGCCCTGAACGCGAAGGAAGAAATCCACAGGCAAACAGTTAACGAAGCAATCAACGGACTCAAGAGTAACATAGTGCTCGGTGGTCGCCCCCACCTATCAGCGCGGCAGAAAAACGGCTGCCCCGGACCAGGGTACTCATGCTTCCTAAATAGCTACCTAGCTAGGATAAACCCAGAGGTAATAGATGCGTGCCCAGACTGCAAAGGAAGCTCTCATGATACTCGCCACCTGTTTACCTGCCCCAACGCTCCCACAAACCTCACACCACAAGATCTGTGGGCGCACCCCATCGAGTGCGCTACTTTTCTATGTCTAGACCCAGAAGATTCGACATCCTCACTATCCACTACATACACTCTCACTCCCACTCTCTATACTACACCCTTTTCATATTCACACCCTAACTCTAACTTTCTTTCTCTCCCACCTCTAGGTACAACCCATAAATCAAGACAGCCGCTACAACAACAACAAATTATGCCGAAATTTTAAGTTCTTGGTGTTCTAAAATTAACGGGGGTGGTTCGCAGTACTATAGTGTTTTCTTCTGAAAAAAAATGGAAAATTTTTAAAAATCCATTCATATTGCGATTTCGAGAAGAAAAACATAGGTATAGTCGGAAAAGTGGAAAGCAAATGCATTTGGAAGATCATTTTAACAAGAATATCCCTGATGAGTCCTTTTAAAGCTCTTTTGAAGATTAAAGAGATTAAATTCATGTCAGATTTAAAGAAGACTCGGAAATGACACATGGATATGCTCAAAACGAGATTTATTTAAATACGACTAAAAAAAGATTCGCATGGAATGGAAATATGACTCGAAATTGAGAAGAAAAAGTGGGTATAAACGACTCTTTAAGAAGATTCTCGGCTTGCGCGCCATATTCTCCCGACGAAACTATCATTTATGACTATTTTAATCAGACAGAGCACTGAAAAAAGACTTAAATGTGATCAGAAATTTCATAAAATGCTGGTTGGGTTTGAACGTAGAAGGTGAGGCTTACAAAATTTAAAGACCAGGCACTTTTGAAAGACTTTTTAGAGAGCAGTAAAAGCTCGTATACTGTCGGAGTGTCGCAGAGCGCTGTCGTATACACATTAGATAGGGACGCCTCGGACTCTGACTGAAATGAACACTAACATATACAGGCCTGTTCTCGTTTCTGAATTTGATTGATCGAAATTGTTATGAATAGTGATTTCTAGGAAACAATTAAATAATTTGAGCGAATCTTTTTGCTATTAAGAGGGTCGAATGAAGATAATGGTTTTAAAAAAGTTAAAATCCAAAAAAAACACAGTCGGTTTTTGAAAGCGGGAATATTTTCAATTCCGATTCTAATTCAACCCTATCTTATCCTCTACGTCTAAATATCTCCATTCGTTTCCATAACGACTGAACATATTTTTTTATATATTACTATCCTTGATACACTCACAAAAAAGTAGAACAATTAGTTTGACTTAGAACGTTCTTTGAAACAAATATGTTCGTACTTTAATTCAAAATTTTCTACTTGAAATCGAGCTAAAATTTTACTAAATTTGAGTGAGGAGCTGTAAAGCAAGCAAAGTAGGGATTAAATTTAATTTTTCGAACAAAAATTCGCTGATGGATTAAGAATTTTCATTCTTACCGTACGTTTAAACATAACATTCTTGATACCAGTACGAAAAAGTTTACTATTTAATCTCTGACATTTTGATGTTTGCATTCCTGTTTCTGAAAGGTCTTTTTCTCTTATCCAAGGGGGCGGTCTTGAGCGCCTTCAAAGAAAATACGTTTTCTTTGGCAGAAAAAAAAAAATATTAACAAAAACAACAACAACAAAAACATATTTCGTAGAAGGTAAACACATCGCTGGCTGTGGAAAACTCTGGGAAACTCTTTTTTTTTCACTCATAACTTTCGCTTGCCACTTTTTGCAAGTTCTGTATAGCTTTGTGCAATTTTTTTTTGATCTACCTCCTTTAGACGGGTGTTCAGGGTCTTGATTTGGTTCTTGTATTCTTCCTCACGTTGGTTGGCCTATTTATTGTTGTTGTTTTGTTGCACAAAAAAAGGATTGATTATTGATTGGATTGGAGAATGAGGGAAATTTGTATTTAAGAAGATACAAAAATACAAAACAAACAAACACAAATTAATACTGACCTTCTCCTCAGACACTTCCAGGGATTTCAAGTTGTTGCCCACAACGCGGAGTTCCTCCTCAAGCTCCACAATTTTGCTGTAGGTAATAAAAACCATAAATATTAGATAATGAAAATTAATTTAATAAAAGTAAAAAAAAATACAACATTTTATACGCAACAAATTGAGTTTTAAATCTTGAGAAAGTAAGAGAAAACAATGACCAAAACAGACAAGTCATGCTGTGAAGGTTTCTTCAAATAATAAAGGGTGTGTTTTTAAGAGCTGTAAGTTTTTAAATGGATATTATTGGAAAATGTATTATACAATTTTTATCATGTAAGTCAGCGAGGTCAAAAGTGGAAGTGTAATGTGACGCAAACCAGCTCTGAACTACGTCATCGACCGCTGGCCGGCGTCTGAAAAACTGTTTGAGCTCTTGGCACAAGCCTCGCGAAATGTGCTGATGTAAATTCAATACACAAGGCAACAAAATTAGATTTTTCCAGTATATTGAAGAGTCAATGGTGATTCTAGATGATTTTTAGCTCAAATTACAAAAAATTTCGACGTGATGGACCATTTCTGAAAATGGATTTGTGTTCAGCTCACGAAAATCATCTATAATCACCGCCAACCTTTCAATATACTGGACCTTGTTGCCTAGTTTTATCAAGGAATATTTTGTTCGCTATTTTTGGGCTTTTATAAAATTTTACTAAAAAATTGCCAACAAATTTACACAAACGACAATTTTTGACATGAATATTAAACCTCTAAAAAAAAAATACACCCTTTATCAACCAATAAAAATAAACATTTGTGCGTATAAAAAAATTGTTTCAATTAGTTGTCACAAAACTTAAAACACAACATTTAAAATTGGGTCAGCAGTGGGTGGCATAATTAACACAAACCTTTCGCTGAGCTCAACTTTTTCCTCGGAACGTTCCAGATCCTGTTCCATGAGTACTAATTTTCTGGCAACCTTCACAGGGTCAGAGGTTCAGAGAGTCAGCAGCAAACACAACAGACAGGCAGGCAGGCAGGCAGGAGCAGTGGATAGTTAGCAAAATCACACAGACACAAAATTGCAACAAAATTGGCAACGGGCGGGGGGGTTAAAGAGCAGGTGAAGGAGCATGTAAAAGTTTTGATTAGTTAAAGGCAATTTTTGGTATTTTTTGTTACTTGGTAAAAAATGTGAATTGTTGGTGCATTTGACGTATAAGTAGAGACAATTCTCTAAAACTAAATTTGACGACATGCACTTTAAAAACAATTCTGTGTGATATTCACATTTTTTAACAAATTTTGTACAAAATTAAATATTTATATGCAAAAGCTAGCTAGCTAAACAAAAACATTGAAAAACATGGAAAAAATGAGGTTAGGTTTGATTTGGTTTTAACTTACAAGCTAGGAAACAACAAACATTTTTTTCTTAATTTATCTAACGTACTTTTCACCCTGCTCGGCACGTTCTTCGGCACGCTCCAAATCTGCTTCAACCATGGCCAATTTACGGGCAACCTTTATTTAATGTTTTATACATTTGTTGTGTTTTGTTGTTTGTTGTTGTTGGTGTTGAGATGTAATTGTTGATTTTATACAGAGAACATAGAAAATGCGTTAATTTTCGGATTTTTACACAAAATTTGGTGGTCGATGTTAAACATAGGCTGGTTAGCAGTTCTTTTTTTTGCGCACATTTAAAATCTATTTTTTAGTAGTTGAACATAAAACAAACATTTTCATTTGATAATTTTGTAGTGTTCTTAAAACTTGTGCTTATTTTTCGTATGTTTAAGCAATTGATTTTGTACTTTAAAAGGAGCTGTGATCATTGATATCGCAAATGTTGATAGATGCATAAACCAAATTTTAATGACCTTTTTCGAAATGGTTGTTTATTTGGAATATACTTAATGGAAAAAGTTTCAATAGGCTTTTCTTCTGATTTTCTGATTTTTGTTTTTTACCATGTTTTCTTTACTTAATTCATTAAATCGACATTTATTAGACTTTCTCTTCGCTTTTATGTTTTATCTTTCTTCTTAATCTTTTATTTTCACCTTTCTTCTTCATGTCTTAATTTTCTCTACCTTATTATTCTTTCTTTGATCATTCTGCTTCATATTTCTTCTTTACCTTTCCTATTCCCTTTTCTTATTTAATTTTTTCTATTTCTTCTTTCTTGTTAGTTTTTCTTCTTCATCTTTCTTCTTTACCTTTTTTTCACCTATCTTTATATTTTTTTCTTTTTCCTTTCCCTTTCTCCTTAATTTTTTATTCATCTTTCTTGTTCATTCCTCTTCATTCATATAAAACTTGCTTGCTTAATATTCTTCTTTCACTTTCTTTTTAATTTTTCTTCTTATTCTTTCTTCATTTTTTTACTATCTTTCTTATTCTTTCTTTCGTTATCCGCTATCTTATACCCTTGTTCCACTGGCACATTCTAGAGGTCATCCGCTGGATGATTTAATTGAACTCTTTCTTTCTGTGTATTTCCTCATAAGAGATAAATGTTCATTCGGTACGGATGTAAGTCACTATCATGGATGATCTAGCTACTTTCACGACATATAGCTATTTTCCGCAAAAAGGCTAGATTTTCTATCGATATGCTATCGAACTGCCCGAGTGTCGCAGTTAGGAACAGCTGCACAGTTAATGGCGTTGCCATGGTCGGAGAGGATTTTAGCTCAGTGGGTGGGAGTTTAGCCCAGTGGCAGTATTAAAATGGACCCCCTTTATTGAAAACCGATTATGCCCATGAGTTGTGCATGGCCAAGCAACCGGCAATTGTTCCATTCTTTGTTTTAGAATGTTAAAATGCAGTAATATTTCTTATGTATGAATCCCTCGAACTACCTTTATCGTGCTGGGACTACCAGGAGAGCAGGCTGCTTGACATGTGGATGGCGAACTTTGATTTACAATTGCAACCCCTTATCCGGTTCTAAGGGGTTCAGTTTTGGACCAGTTAGCGGCCTTGCCTAGAACATTTCTTTGCTAAAATTGCTTATTCATCTGTTTTTTTTTTTTATCTACTTCCTCGGTGAGTTTTTACTTTATCTTCGCTAATTATTTTTCATTTTCCTTTTCTTTTATTTAATTTCAAAAAATTTTCTGTTGTCCTAGGTAAAATTTCAACGGGTTAGGGACTTTGGTTCAATTCCAACTAGTTTCTAGGACTAAAGACGCAAAGTATCTAGGTTCATCTATAGCAGTGGTGGACACCAAAATAACAGAAAGGGGCAACTGCTGCTACAACAACATTTTGGTTATTTGCTTTCCATCAGCGCATGGTTGTTGTAAAATCCACTGTGTTGTGTGTTGACAGAAATAACGGGTCGGTTGGCGAGGGTTGCGGTTGCCACCGCTCATCTATGGATTCAAACAAATCCGAAGAGTAGCCCTGAGTCATGACACAGGCTTCTACTACGTTCTTTGGCACAATTTCTGCTAGGTCAGACATAGTCATGGTCATATTCCTTAAAGGTAACTGCCCTAATTGGATTGAATTGCTGTATTAAAAATTTACATTTTTCAGAACAGGAAACATAAAACTTTACCTAAACTTTCACAATCTTTCATGAAAGGGAAAACCTTTTAAGGAAACGGAAATCTGACTAGCCAAAATGGTATTATAGATTTTGTTAATTACGCATAAATACCTTGTTTTAGCTTAAAGAAGCAAAGGAAATAGTTTAATTCCATATTTTTTTGACATCTCTGCGTTAACATTTCATGATTAAAATTAATTTCCTGTTGCCGGGTCTTTGAAAAAAAATGAATCATCAAGCAAATGCATTTGCAATCTCTTCGGAAAGTAAATAAAAGTTGTCAAATGCAAAAGAGTTGAGATTCAAAAGAGAGTCACATCGACTGAGTCATAGGCCTACACAATCACCACACACACTTTCCAGGGTCGCGCAAAACATTTGAATCATCATCCCAAACATTGACAACAGCGATTTGGCAACAGCTTTTTAGTCGCTTATGTCATGGGCATCGAAGCCAAGCATTAAATTCAAGGCATGACGTTGTCCCCCTAGTTCCATTGGGGAGTAGGTAGGAACACGTCTTATCGGTGCTCCAATTTTTTGTTTTCTATTTTCATTTCTCTCTTTATGCTTTGCCAGTTTCTGTTAAAAAAGATAACACACACACACACACCCATAACCTGGGGTTTGTTGTGCTTATCGGCAATTGCAGAGTATATCAATAGCTTTATTTTTCCCCTGATTTGATTGACGTGCAAAACACGTAAGCATTTTAGCTACAATACAAAGTTGTGGTATGAACGTGGAAATTGTGGTTAGGTGTTTAAAATGTGTCTAGTTGGAGCTGCATTGGAAACATAAGACACAAGGTCTCATCGACTAAGGGGCAGAATCTGTGCTACACTTAGCATTATGAGGTACAGTGAATCGCTGTCCAAGAAGTGACAAATGAGCTCAAGAAGTATCCCATCAAGTTGTCCCTTACATTATTATTTGTGGCTGAAAAGCGAAAAGGGATATCCATTGAGAGGGCACAATAGTTGTAAGTATTTTGGTTACAAAACTCTCACAATTATCTGAACAATCTGTCATTCTGAACATTTTAAAACGGGGTTTGTCAACAAGTGCGAGTCAAAAATGTGTGAGAGTATTGGTGGGTGAAAATAAACCTGACCTACTTCATTGACCGCTGGCTAGCGCTGGCTAGCGACTGAAAATCTATTTGCTCTCTTGGCACAACGTGTCGTTGTGAATAGCGAAATGTGTTCAGACCCTGCGGGACAAGTGTGCCAATCGCTGCTTTAAAAAGTACAGTTTAATGGGTTTTAGACAAGCTTCTTTAACAAGCTTCTAAAACACTGCAGCAAGTGCGGTTTGAAGGTAGAAATTCATTGTAAGGTCTAAGGTTCTATTATATAGCTTGTCGAGCATAAGGTTTTGGCTCAAACCTTGATTCTTAGATACTTAGAATCACTTTCTTTGTATTTGGATTTGTTGAGGTCAACGCATCTAAGTTTTTCGAATGAGGACTATTCGTTATTGTTCTGCATCATAACAACCTCTTTCACGGCTTTCAAAAGTGCGTGGTTTTCGAAATTGGAGGGCAGACTCTACCAACTTCACAATATTATTATTATTTCGGTGCATCGTTGTCATTTAGTATTTGACAAAAAACTTTGCAACCAGTTGGTGTAAGGTTCGTGTAGAGGTTCGGTGAATGGTATATTTAAGGTTCTCAAAAAACGGGATTCTGTACAGGTTTGATATCTAAAGTTCAGCAGAATCAAGTTCCAGACTTCGTGCTCATCGTTTACTTGGATGTTTAAAAACTTTTTAACTCGCAATTTTTGGGGAACTTTAGCTCGGCATTGCATTTGTTTGAGAGGTTGCATTTAAGATGAGAATCTATGGTCGAAGGAATTGGACTTTGGAATTGTATAGTACCCTCTACAGGTTTCAATTGCACTTCGGACTTGCGCATCTTCACTAGCTAATGCGTTGATCCATTACTATACAATTTTTTCCAAACTTAAGAAACTTGCACTAATGCATTTTATAAACCGAAATCTTTTACCCAAAAAAAGAGTATGTACGATTAGGTTTCAGTTCTGGCCGTAAGGTTCGGTTTTGAACCACTGTGCTCTAAATACCTTACACGCTTGTTCCACTGGAACATTCTAGAGGTAATTCGCTGGATGATTTAAATCTTTTTTCCTCTGGCATGATTTTAATAATCTCATTCTTTCTGTGTAAATCTTTATAAGAGGTAAACATCCGTTCGGGTGAACATCCGAATGATTAATTCAATGTCACAACAAGCCGCAATCCATGATTTTTTAAAGCTGTAGGAAATTTTTGTCAAATCTTATAGTCAAGGTTGCATACCTCTAAAATTCTGCAAAAGTTTAGTTTTCGGTTCGCGGACCCCGTATCCTAAGGTTTATATAGTTGAAACATTTTTGAATTTATTCTCTCATGGAACTTTAACTGTAAATGTTAGTTTTCTGGTGAAAAACATGAAATTGATTTTACTGTGACACATTTTTGAACTCAAAAAAGTTGATCGCGTCGAGATCAAAAAATTCTGACGGTAGTATAAAAACCCTGTCTTGGTCTGATTAGCTGCCGCTTCAAAGTAGGACTAATGATTCCATATCTCGTAAACTATTTTGAATTTTGGTTTTAAGTCTTTAACGAAGTTGTTACTCTTGGCTTGGCCTACAAAACATTTCTTTGTTCTGTTTCTCAAAATTACAAAAGTTGCTCAAAAAGCCAAGTTTTGACCACTATTCTACAGTTTTTCAACTTCATCTTGAAACCCGTATCAAATTTGGACAAGTAATACAGCGCAATGTGGTAACTTAGACCAAAATAAACAAACCGTCAGAACGAACCAACTTCATTTAGTTACTCTTTCATATAGTTATAGGCCCACAAGCACGTACAGCTGTCATAAAAACTCGAAAAAATTAACTTTTTCGGTAAAAAAGTAAAAATATTGAATTTTTTTGATTTCAGTTTTTAAGTTATGTTTTTTTTTTTACTTTTCTTGATTTAATACAAAACAATTGGTACCAAAAAAATTGTCATTTTTCGAGTTTTGGTTCCATTTCTATATGCTTAAGGGCCCGTAACTATACGAAGGACCAATCGAATGAAGTTGGTATGTTCCAATCGTTGGTTTATTTCCAAGCTACGTTTTTGTCCTGCATTGCTTAGTCAAATTCGTTACAGTTTTCAAGACAAAGTTGAAAAATAGTACAAAATGAGCAGATAACGTGATTATTTTAAGATATTTGTGTAATTTTGAGTATAAAAGATGTAACTTTTTTGACTTGCTACATAAGAATGTTTTGTAAGCCAAGCCAAGAGGAACGACTTCCTCTAAGACGTTAAAGTGAAATTCTTAATAGTTTACGACGAGATATGGAGTTGCGAATCCTGACCACAAGCTGAAAACTTCAAAGTGTTAGTTTTTGTACTAACATCATATCCTTTCAGAATTTTTTGGTCTCGACTCGATCAACTTTTTAGTGTTGCACAGTGTTATATTTCAGAATCATAGGGTCAACTCTAGCTGTGTCATAGATTTTAAAATGATTTCTGTTCACCAACTTTAAACGTTTCCTTTGTCATTATTGAGATTACTGAGAGTTAATATACGGCAGCTGGCGCCTCTTAGTCGCAAGTGCAGTGTGTGCAACCGAGATCACTCATTGAAGTTGTTTTTCCCCCCAAGACTGCAAACCTCTTAAAATCCGTTGAAGGTTCGGTCTGGGTGTTCGAACGCTTTGGAAAGTCTAAGCTTGGGTTCGCAGACCGGTTTCTAAACTTATCAAAACAAAGTTTTGGATTCAAATCTTGCTTTTTAGTTTCTAAGATAGTTTCATAGTTGTTGCTTCAATTTTGAGTGAAACTTAGAAAATTCGTATAAAGTTAAGATCATTTCGGTATTCTTACTTAAAAAGAAAGCATTCTTCCAAGATATTCGATTCGTCGAGTCTTGAATAGCAATTTTAAAACTTATTCCCTTCTGAAATACGAAATATCCTGAATTTGAATATGATTTCCAAATCGCGTCTTTTTTTGTAGCAAGAATGTAATAAAAAAAACGTGACTGAAGTAATTTTTTGAACCTACTTTAAACAGATTTGGTCGGGTTTAGGATCAGATTCGGGAGGTCATAAATTTAAAATGTTCGATTCATAGTACGGTTCGCATGCCTGGGCCGGCTTGAAGGCAGGGGTTTTTCTGTTATTGTTGTTGGACAGCTCACAAAATCAAATTTTGTGCCCACCGTTGCCTCAGATGATGGAATTTTGCCAAATAAATTTGCATCTAAATGTTTAAAGCTCTTGAAAAGGTGGCTTATGCTGTTTTTTGAAACAAATTTTATTTCAAACAGAAGGGAGTTGCAGCTCTGGGTCAGGTTCGGCTGCTCATGTTCCGTTTCAGCGAGGTTAGTTACCTAAGAAATAGGAGCTAATATAATGTTAAGTCTTAGTTTTTTGTTATGAACTTTTCTTCTTTCAACCTACGTGACTACCTGTAAAAGCTTCAAAGTCAATTAGTATATCCTGTGCTCAGCATCTAACAATTTCTATCCTTCAATACAATATTCTTTCTTCTTTTTCTTTCTTTATATCATACCTAATACCTATGAAAGCAGTTTTCAAAACCAAATAAAACCACATCTACTATTTATTCAATCTATTCAAAATAGTTGCCATTTCGAAAAAGTT
Source organism: Lordiphosa magnipectinata (assembly GCA_037044535.1). Taxonomy (NCBI): domain Eukaryota; kingdom Metazoa; phylum Arthropoda; class Insecta; order Diptera; family Drosophilidae; genus Lordiphosa; species Lordiphosa magnipectinata. Next base: position 104,480 of record JBAMBO010001860.1, read on the forward strand.
CAAAATTAAGTTGTATGCTGCATATAATATTGCATATATTGTAAACTTTATTGCCAAAAATTAATTCATATATATTAAGTGCGGGGTTATTTATATGTATATATATTTATATATATCAAATCATTCATAATTTTTTTTTTGTGGCTTAAGAGCCATACATATACAATTATTATCATATCGACATGTCATTTCATAATCCTGTTATTTTTTTTAGAATTTTGCTCACATTGAAATGAAATTTTTACAAAAATATAAAACCAATTAAGGAGAATTTTAACAAAAAGGCAAATTTTGCGATATGCTTTAAACAATCTTGCTCCCTTGGGGGTAGTTTTGAGTACAATTGCTTAACACTTAGATAAACATTTCCATTTATATACATAAATACAATAAATCGACTAATACAGCAAGTTAATTTCCATATTTATATATTGCATCTTCATATTCGTCATCAGGCAGCATGCCAAGTACTAAGCCTATGGCTGCTTCATTCTACTTAAGCACAAGTTTTTCATTATCAGAGACCACTCCAAATGGTTCCTATGCCAAGGTTTAACCATATTTCTATGCATTTTGATTTTCATTAATTTGGCATAAGAATCAGATCAAGTGTCTGCATTGTTGTTGTTGTTGTGTTCGCTTGTGGTGGAGGATAAAGTTGAAGCTTCACCAACAGCAGCAGCACTAGTTCTGGTGGCGTTATTGTTGTTGTTGGTGTTTGGGTTATTATGTGGTTGCGATTCTTTACTATTACTGTTACTGTTGTTGTTGTTGTTATTCTTTTTACTTAAAATATTTAAATTGGTTTTTAGCTGCACCTCATCGTATTTCTTGTCAGCCTCCTCAGCAAGGAAACGCGCTTCCTTCAGCTGATTCTCAAGAGCGTCCATGCGTTCTTCATCGGCAAGGGCGCGGTTCTCAAGAATCTTGCGTGCACTACGTTGCGATAGAAGACAGTGACCAAGTTGTTATATCGATGATTTGTTGAAGTTGGTACAACCGAAAAGGAATTGTAGTTGCGTGAATCATTCGACGTCATCATCCACATTTGTTTTGTTGGTGTGTGTAGTTAAGTCACACACACACACGCACACACATTTATGCACACACAACAGATAGAAGTGGTCACGGTATTTATGTAGTATTTTTGTTGTGTGGTATTTTTTTTTTGTCAGTGCCATCCATTATTATTCAAGATAGAAAGAGAAACAGGAATTTGTTGTTGCTAGTTGAGTTTTTTGCAGTTGAGTTGTAGTAAAATTATACAAATATTAACAAAAGGAGAGAGCGGGGAGTGGTGTGAGAAAAGTTTAAACAAAGACTTTAATTTATACATGTTTTTTTTTTAATTTTTATAAACCTAAAATTGTAAAAATTTTCGATACATTTCATTTTCAACTTTGTTAAATGGTGTAAGACACGGAGTTCCATACTCGAAAATTCAGTGCTCGTTGCAAGTCTCTGGTGGGTAATATGAATTACTGGTCTTAGACGAGTTCCAAACCAGTTTAAAACGGTTCATAAAGTTATTTAAACCATCAACTTTATAATGAAATTGAAAACAGAATTCGAACCGGTTCGAAAGGGTTCAAAATTGATTAAAAATTGTATACATAAAATCCGGCAAATTAATTAATTTAAACTTAAATTAGGTAAAAACGTATTTTGAACCGCTGGAAGTCCTCAGCAAGCTGGTTCAAACTAGATCAAAACTGATTCAAAATTGAAAATTGAACTAGTATCGTAAATATTTTACAGTTTTGTGTTAGAGAAGTATCAACATTAAATTCGGAAAATTATTTAAAAGTGTTTCTAACCGACTATAAACAGTGAAAACTGAAACAGCTTTGGTAGCTGGTTCGAAATTGGGCAGCCATTTTCACTTTTAACAAAAGTTTAACGATTTGGTTCCGAAAACTGGTTTAAAATTCCAAAATTTTGCAAACGTTAATATGATAAACTCGTATTTAAATTTTTTGAATTTGAATTTTTAGCCTTTTTTATAATCTTTTCTCACGCATACATACAAAAGGGGTATAAATTGTAGACATAAATTTTTGTTTAATACAGCCATTTTTCTAAGACTCTACCATAAGCATAGGCATTATTCATACATATATATTTATAATATTTATACAATGGTTTTTCTTTTAAAGACTTAAACCTCACGTTCTGCCAGTGTTCCAGGTTGTACGTTGCTGCGGTCGACGAGGCTGCTCCACTTATAAACTATACACAAGCTGTTTACAAAAAAAAACTTAAAAAAATACCTTGAAAGAGAGCCAAAAAATAAGAAAGAAAGAAACCCACAACCTAAATTAGTGATGAACCTAACCTCAGAAAATAAGCAAAAACAAAACCTCATAACCCTAAAGCCCTGACCTAGATTGTTTTTTTGTTTTGAAAAAGTGTTGATAATTAATACCTCTTCATATTTCTTATCGGCTTCTTCTGCAATTAATTTTGCTTGCGCTAATTGATTCTCCAACAGAGCTACTTTGTCATCTTCCATATTTGTGCGATTTTCAAGCGCTTTTCGTATCCTAAATAATGTTGTTTTAAAAAGCAATTAAATATAACTTGATCTTGTGGCGATACTTAAATCACGTTTATAATTATTATATGTGGGGGATTAAATATTAATAAAATTGAAAAAGATGTGTACTAACCGTTCGCTCTCATCAGCGGCTTGAGAAGCTTCCGACAGCTTGGCTGTGGCGGAACCCAAACGCTCCTCAGAACGTTCCAAGTCTTCTTCGAGCAATTGAATGCGACGATTCAAGGCAGCAACCTCAGATTCGGCCTATGGGGTAAAAATATGTGCAAGATTCGTATGGATATAGCAAAATGTGCCAAAAAATGCAAAAACTTAAGCTTTAACTAAGGCTTAAGAACTAGACTTAAATTTTTTTTTTCTAGATTTTGGTATAAAAATCAAACCTAACTAAAGCTCTCTTTTCCCACCCTCTTAAAAAAATAGAAAAAAAAAAGAAGAGTCGACCGCAGTTTTGGATCCATCTGAAAAGAGATAGGTCTTCCGTGTTGTTGTCGTCTCGTACAGCAAGTTAAACATTTTGACATTGACACCGCCGCCTATTTGGGAAGGAACACACTTAATGAAAAGCGAAAATGAAAACGCCCAAAAATGGTTGAAAAAAAAAACATAACAAATTCCACCCAAAAATGGCAAAGCCAATTGGACAAGGCAGTCCAGTCAGTGTTGGACTGATATGGTCTCACAACTTGATCAAGCATAGATAGAGATGCCGTTTAGAACGACGACAACGACGAGTCGTAAAAGTATCGTGTGATTATGAATTGGCTACCCAGCAACAACAACAACTACCATAATAACCGTGTGGCTCGGAGCTTACGTCATCGAACCAAACAGCGGCACACTCACTACTCACACATACACAACTACGTTAAACGATAAAAAGCATTTCAAATTGGGGAGGGGAGAGGTATAGCAACATACGTAGCTGCTTTCCAAAAAAGAGTTACGTTACATAGAAACAGCAGGGAGAGAGAGAGATAGGGAGAGTGGGAGCAAGCGAACAAGTTTGTGCTTTGAACTCATTAACCAGCTCAAAAGAAGTTCCAAGTTCCAATTCCATTCGCGTGTGGAATTCATGAAAAATGACCGGCAAAATGCAAAAGCCATGAACATGCAAAAGTAAAACAAAAAATTGTTGACGACTTAGTCACACACACCTTGAATTTTACTTTTTTCTCATTTCTTGTTGCCCAGAAATTGCCGTGGCAACGAAAATAAACTCAAATAATAACAACAAAACTGTTGTGGGGTGTGTGTATGCACTTGAAGAAAACCAAATTTTAAGCAGCCTTGAAATTTGAAGATAAATCCGTTTTACCAACTGATGTACTTTAACTTTCAGTTTTTTGATTTTTAAAAATTCACTAATTGTTCATCAACGGGCTTAGAAAAAAGTAGTTTATGATACTATTTGCAATCTAAAAAACTTTTCGGACTTCTTCCGAATAGTTTTATGGATTTAAATTTCGACAATCTTTGTCACTCTGGTTCCATTTGTTATATTATCTACTAATTCCAGCTGAAAGGGATTGTTTTGTTCAGCGATTCGGAATGTCACGCATCTACTCTTACGGGAAATCAGTGTTCGGCAACTAAGTATCAGATTCGTATATTTATTCCACGGCCGGCCAGCCCAAAGCCTCCAGAGGCCGAAGTAAAGCGCCCCATACACCACACAAATTTTTCCGCAAAACTCTAATGTTAGTGAAATATGGGTGTATGCGTCACACGTGTATCTATTTCACTAACACAGACGCAAGCCAATCTTATGATTGTGCGAATCGGTAAAAACAGTACAGAAAGTAAATCGTCTGTAGTCTTTCGTGCTCACCAACACAAGCACTTTTGTCTGTCCTCTCCTGACATATACCGCAGGGTTGCCCCAGAAGAGACGACGGAAAATGTGACAGTTTTCGGTCCCCAGGGGCATATACTGATATGCAGAGAATAGAGCAAAAACATAAATTTCATAAGATATTCATAATCCAAATTATAGATGAAAAATGTTTCAACTTTTTGGTTTTTAAATTTTGAAAAAATAAAGTGATTCGATTTAAGCCAAATATTTCAGAGCAGTATATATATAAGTATCAATAATTATTGGGGAAAAAATTGTCCTGATCTGATAAATCGTTAATGAGTTATTAACCCAAACTGGTACTGACTTTGACTGCCCAACACGTCAAGTGAGCATTTCAGTCAAATCCAACTACTTTTACTGTTTTTCCATATGTTTTACCTGCTCTTTAGATTTTCTACTTAAAAGTGATTTTATGAAAGCCAAAGCAAAACCTCGCAAAAGCGCATATCTCCATCTATTTTATACCAATATTTAATAAAAATAATAATCCATGTTGCAAGTGATTTTCGAAAGTAATTTTGGGCACTCTCAACGCAAAGATGCCAATGTAAAAAAATCCACCAAATTTAAGATGTTTTCCATGTTTTATGGAAACGCTTACGAATGAAAAGTTCTTTTAATATTCTTATGGCAATCTAGTCCGTACTCGAAAACAAAATATCGAGTTCCGGCAGCTGTTACTTTCCTAGTTTTGACTATAAATTTTAAATTTTTGGCAATTTTAAGAAAAATCTACTTTTTAAAAAATTTTGCATAATATGTATTCAAAATCATTTCCGAAAGTCGTTTTATCCAGTTTCTTGCTGGCCCATCTGTAAGCTGTATAAAATAGAACAGAACATGATACAACCAAAGACTATAGAACTCACAAATCCATTCAAGTGAATGGCAAGGGGAAATTTGAATGTGAATGTCGGAAATATCACCCCGTTACTTATCTTTGTGCTCAGGGAAAACTCGCCATTCCCTTCTGGTGAATGCGAACAGTGGAATCATATAGCACACTCCATGAGAATCTAGAAGAGTCTTTGATACACATAAGTTCTGGTTCTCAGCCTAAGATGAGAACTGAGAACTTTTGCTAAAAGGTCCTTGCAAATCAGTGTTGCCAATTTAGCTACTTTTTCACCAAATCTAGCAATTTTGTAAGGTCGATAGCCGGAAACCATTCTAGCTATTTCGAAATAACTATTTGCCATTTTCTAGCTATTTCGGAACTGCAAAAATTCTGATAAAACAGACTGGGATTGAAGCTCTTTTGAAACTTAATTTTCACTTTTTTAGCTATTTTGAACGTGTAACAGTATTCAGCTATTTAGACTGATAATAAAAATACCTATTGAATAATAACTTTCTTTGTAGATATCAAATTATTTAGACCTGTTTTCGAATTCAATCAATCTGCATTGGTACAATATTCGAATTTCAAGGCATTTGATTAAAACATTTTGCCAACAACAAATTCGAAGATAAACGGAAATTTGAAGGGTTTTCCAATCGATAATTTTTTTCTTTCTGTAACTTGGTAACACAGTGACATCTGTGCAAAATTGCACGTCAAAATATTCTTTAGGTTTTTGAGATACTTGTCTTTTAATTAACAGCTAATAGTGAATTCTGCGATTTTTACTATGTCTTAATTTATTGAACAAAGAAATTGCTATAAATTTTGTGTCAAAAATGTTGCAGAAAGCCCTCGGTGAGCAAGTTCTTTCGAAAAAAAAGAGTTTATGAGTGGTAAAAAGTGTTCAAAGAGGATCGAGAAAGAGTGGAAGCGTGAGCTACACGTCAAGAATTGTTGCTCCAAAATCGTCGATTGACAATCCCAGACCTTACTGACATTGTTGGAATATTCGAAGGCTCAGTGAAAATCATTTTGAGTGACCATTTGGGCCTCAGAAAAGTGAAATCTCGATGGATGCCAAAAACGCTAAATTTCATAGAAAAACAGAAACGGTAATTTGTGATAATTTCGCCAAAAACTCGATCCATTTCATTCCGCAACCTGCTTATTCTCCTGTTTTGACTCCGTGTAACTTCTGGCTATTCAGCAAACTCAAGAGACCGCTTCGCGGGCACCGTTATGACTCGATTGAAGTGATAACAGCAAAATCGTAGAAGGCTCTGAAGGCCATTCCGAAGGAGGACTTTTCCAAGTGCTATGATAACTGGAAAATTCGTTGGCATAAGTGTAATGTGGCGGAAAGGCATTACTTTGAATGGGTTGAAATAGATATAGGGCCGATTTCTCTTCTTCCAGATAGCTGCTATGTGTCAGATAACCTCACAATTTACTCTGCTATTGGTAAGATTATGTGACATATAGCTAGCTCTATGTAGAAGATGAGAAATCGACACTTAAACAAATAAAGATTTTAAAAATAGTAGAAAATTCTTCTTTCGATGCCTTTAATCACTAAAGAACATAGGTATATCATGACATTTCGCATCACAGTGAAGACTTTCAAACTGAGTAGCAAGTAGAGCAGAGCAGCGCACTGAGCGCTGACCATACATTTATTAGTTGTATCATGGAACAGAATAAAGCAGAGTTCTCCAGCGATAGCCCCCTGTGGCAAGAACATACTCGCAAATTCACACCGATTACTTGCCAAAGTCATGCATCACTGTGTGTTAGAGAGAGACACAGTCACATTTTCGCGCTCTCTGCTTGGGGAAGCCTGGAATAAAGAGCTGTAAAGCTCAACACATTCGACAACTTTTCTCTGGTGCTTATTGCAGCGGCAGAAGTTCTCTCAAAAATGTCTGCTGTGATTGCCGAACCATTAAATTAATCATAAAGTTTGCATACAAAAATAAATCTCTTAGCCGATATTAAAATGATGGAGCTTACTTAACATCGAATGGACCAAAGCTAAATTTTATAATAGAACAAATTTACAACCGAAAGCAGCAGATGGCTCAAAAATCTAAAACGAAGGGCACAGCAACAACATCTTTTTTACAATAATCAAATTTTTGTTGTTATTTTTGTTATGTGATTAAAGGACCAGATTAAGTGCAAGCTCAGTCGCAAATTTTACAAAAGTGGAATGTAAGAGTAAGATCAATCCTAAAAATATCCAGAAATCTTGTTTCATCAGAAAAAAAAAAAACAAAAGGGCACATCGAGTGCCCAAGCAGAGAACCCGAGGGGTCACTGTGTCATTGGTGTCCCCCACCAGGACTTCCGAAGCATCAGAGACATTTCGATTTCATGCATGAATTGTTGCCCTTGGTTTTTCCAAGTGTATTCGATTTATTTTTGATTATAATGATGCATTTTTAATTATGAACACCCAAACATAAAAAACTCGGTAAAATGTAAATCAACTTGTAAAACTGTAAAAGACGGCTCTCTCAAGCATAAAATATATGTATGTATGTATGCATAAATGTTTGAGGGGGCAAGGGGTGTAAGGCTATGCCGTCATGTGTGGTAATCTCTAAATTACGACACTCTCACAGTCGCTTTGTCTCGCACAAAAATCAAAACCAATTTGTCACAAGGCGCGCTCATTGAATATTATCAGTGTTCAATTGCAGGGCAAGAAGGAGAGAGGGATGCCATGCCTTCAAATGACATTGAAAGCAACAACAATAAAGCACATTATGCATGTTTTAAAACTAAACAAAACAAAATAAAAGGGGGATGTCAATCACTTGACAACAAAAGCGTGGAAAATGTTTACAGCATAGCAGGCAAAATTAAATGCGCTACACTTTAATTCCCTAACTGTAAACTTGCTTTCAACTTGCAAATGACGTCAACAAATGCTGGCGGGGGAGGCGACCGGCAGGCTGTGATTTCATACAGTCTCTCACTCAATTGTCTAATTAGAAGCTAATTAAGCACACATAAAAAAGAGAACCCCAGGGCAAACGTTGTGCCAAAAAAAAAATCATAATTAATCGAATTTAGAACACCGCTAAGCTTTAACACGACTCAAAACAGCTTTCTTTCTCTCTTCATATGCTAATGTTTGCTCGCTAACTTTTAAAGGTGAATGAATTTTGTTAAAAGATAACAAACACCCTGTTTGTCACAAAAAAAAAATAAAATAAATAAAAATTAAAAAGTGGACAGGAAAACCACTGTCAAGAACAAAACAACAACAACAATAAACGGCGGGGGAGATTAACACAGAGAGCGCGCTCTCTCTCCTTAGCTCTCTCGGTCACACTCTCACACAAATCGAAAACGTTGGCAGTCCGCGCTGAGAGCATAAATATTCAACTTCTTTTTCTTGTTCAATTTTTATACCAAAATTTAGCAAAACATTTTTTTTTGTAAAATTTTAAACAAAGCTTACTTCTTCGCGTCGAACAACTTCAAGCTGCAAACGCTTGTGATATTCCTCACATTCATCTTTATACTTTTCCATTTCTTCTTTGGTCTGACGCATTTTCTTCTTGAGTACATCCAAGAGTGTACCTTGTGGAATGCTGGTCGTCATTTTGTAGGTTGTTTTTTACTTCTTTTTTTGTGGCAAGTTGTGGGTGTTTTGCTTGAAGCACACTTGAGTTTTGAATTTCTTTTCTATGTGGAGGCAGTGGCCAAGAGAGCAGCACCAAAAAATTGAAATTTTACAAATTGTACACCAACACGAACGCGCACACTCACACACACACAGGCAACAAGAAGAAAAAAACCACCGGTTTTTTCTGCTTCTTCTTTCCTTTCTTATTTTCTCTTCTTATAAGCTTTTGCTCTGGTTTTTATGGGACTTTTCCCCGACTGTGAGGCACAAATGGATTGAATTGAAGTTAAGATTAAATATTATTCTTAATATTTGCTAGCGAAAACGCATACAAAAACACACACACACGCAGAGAACAAGAAGAGACGACGCGACTCCGACGAGTACGTAACTGGAAATGAAACCGTTGAAACACTTGGCATGCCTTACGAAGCGGCGGTGGTGGTTTTAATACAGGCACACAAGTGCAAAAGAGACAACTGCTGTATGTTGACTTTCCAGTCTGTCGCGCCTCGCCTAAAAGTGTGTGCATGATGCAATAACAAGGTGAGGCAGGAAGGGAGATTGTCCCAATTAACTACGGATTTAAGCGGACCAAAAAGTTTACGAAAATAATCCAAGGTATAATTCCCATATAATAATTAATAATTTCATGACCAATTAAATTGATATCAATCTTGCCTCACCTTGTTACTGCACCACGAGAGTGTGCGTGTGTGTAAGTGTCGCTGGAAAACCTGTTAAAAGCCGCTAAAATTTCAGTTGACTTGTCTTATTGTTGTTGTTGTTTTGGCATTAATTAGTAAAGAAATATTTAAGATTTTTGTATTATGCAAAAATTTGCATATGTAAATGGTAAATATATAGAAAAGGAAGGCGTCAATTGCCCAATTGACAATGGAAATGGAAATGAGTAAGCAGGTAGCCTATACATATACACATTATGTACATATGCATGTATTTTTGAATTAGAAATTTGTATTTAAAGCCGGCTTCATTGCAAACATATTAACCCCTATTTGGTAAATTTTTGTTGATGGCGTAATTGTTGATTATCAACACAAACAATGAGCAATCGCCCCGCCTGTCCATTTTTAGCCAGCGCGACATTGAAAAGAAATTAAAAGTAAATGCCGCAAACGCAGCTAACTGCTGCAGCAAGACGATATGTGGAGGGGAGGGGAGGGGGCGGTGGGGTGTAACGAAGGTCGTTATGAGAACACGTATTTAATAATTCAATTGTACGTCCAAATTGGTAAGCCAAGCTTATGCTTTATGGCCATACATAGTGGGGTTTTCTTTTTAGTATATTGTAGTTTCGTTGTCTTTTTATGGGGGTGGGCAACAACACTATGCAAACGCAAACACACACACACACAGACACACACACACCCCAATACCAAATTAGTTGGCTTATCTAACTGAGAGAGTGAGAGAAAGAGAGCATGAGCAGGCAACAGGTGTCTGACCTAATACCGTTAACATTTTACGGGAAAGGCAAGCAAGTTTAAGCAATTGCGTAACTAATTAAGCAATTGCTTTTGCTTGCACTTAAATCAAATATGTTTAAGAAATTCTTAAAATACTTGAAGAATGTGTCGCCGCTGTACATGTGCAGCTTGGGCGTAGGCGAATAAGTTTTTCAAAGGGGTTAACAATTTCCATTTCGAAAAAATGTTCCAAATAAATTTTAAAAGTAGCAAACAGGGAATCTCAAATTACAACTCCGAACTGGTACCGTACATCGAAAGTACAGATTAAAACTGAGAAATAATGTTTAAAATATTTAGAGGCTAAAATCCGAAATACCAATACGGAACCAAATTCGATACGAATTGATCACCTGGTACCAATTGTAGGATCTACTAAACTTACAGAAGGACACATTTTCTAAAATAAAAAAAAAAATCACGCAAATATAAATATTTTTCCCGCAAGCCATGTATAATTTTAATGGCAGATCGAAAATAAAGCGAAATAAGTCAACCCGTGGAAAAATTAGCACTAGAAGACTTTAGCACACCTGCGAAAGTGTCTTTTCGAGTAATCGAACAGTCTGATGTGGCGAAACTATCATAGGGAGAATTTTTTAGACTTTGGATTCGTGTTTACTGGGTCCTAGTTACCCAAAAAGTTACTTTCACGTAATATGGGTTAAAATTAAGGACTAGATTCGACCACTATAAACTTTTTTGAACACGAATCGGCACTGCAACGCTTCTCAAAATGTTCAACAAATGAAAAACTAAAGATACCATATTGGTGTTCAATGCTTCTAAACGTTAGACCATTTCGCTTGCCCCCATTTTCTTAAAGATAAAAAATAGTCTGTCGATCTCGTTGTTGCTTTACTGAATCGTTTGAATCGAAAATGGCAAAAGAGCTACAATTTCAGATTATCATAAATGTTGCACTTCCAAAATAGCTAGAAAATGGCGAACAAATTTCCCAAATGGCTAGAATTGCAGGTTGCGGTAAAACTGAATATGTTTTCTTACAAAATAACTAGATATGGGGAGGAATACAGCTAAATTGGCAACACTACTCTCCATTTTCAACCAATTTTAAAGTTTTAAAGAAATTTTAAAGGAAAAAATTGGTGAAAAGTTTCCTTTTGAGACAAAAATATGCTAGGGTGAGTCATTTAATACTATAGGCTCAAATGTAGAACTATTGGTAATAGTATGTAATGATTTTTATTATGTAGTAATAAAATTTATTTAATTTATTAAAAAATGTATTTGCAATATTTAAAAATTGAGCGAAATTAAAAACTATTTCATTTACCTCATTATAAGCCCTCAAACGGAGAAATATGACAAGAACGGGTGTATCCCTGATATCTCTAGAGGTTTTCGTATAAAAGTTAAGCTGCCTTTACACTTGTCATATCCCAACATGATAAAGAATCACCTTGGTGAGTTTTTTTCGAGACCTTTTGTTGATTAAAAAGATATTAGTTTTATGTGCGATTTAAGGAAGACTCGAATATGACTTGTGCATTTGCTCAAAACGTGATTCATTAAAAAGCGACTCGAAAAATGACTCAAAACTGATCTATAAACTAGGTATAAACGACTTTTCATGAATAGTCGCGGCTAGGGTACCATTGTCTTCCGACAAAAGTATCATTTATGATAAGAAAACGAGCGCATTTGTGACTATTTTAAACAGACTGAGCAGTCGAAAAAGACTCAAGTGTGATTAGAAATTTAATAAAATGCTGGATGGTATATCTCTAAAGAGACTCTCTGACGATAGTGTAATAGTAAATCAAATATTTCAAAATACTTAGATGCCTTTGCCTTTTTTGAAGAAAAAGAACAGGTTACATTTGATAAGAGTTTCTCTTTAGAGACTGTCAAAGGCTAATCACACTAAGCACATCTAACATCCAACATATTGAGTCATAAATATTTACCAGGGCGGAATTTTTTACCTTCGTAGCATGTTTCTATGAAACACCGACCCTCTTAAGATTTTGACAAAACCAAAGTTTAAAAATGTTGGCTTAGAAAATGGTTTTTAAGCATTTAAAATCAGGATGTTGGATGTGCTCAGTGTGATTAGCCTATTAAGGCAGCTTTGTTTGACTTTATATGTGAAGGGGCACAAAAAAGCTCGGCTACTAGATTAGATGACAGAAGCTAAGCGATTTGAAGCTGACAGAGCAAAGCCAAGTAGATTTAATGCGACCGGTTTTCCTTCCATATTGTCTAGAATTCTATTCTATGTCGCAAATAGTCGCAAACGTCATCAGCTGTTTTTTGTTACTTTAAATTAAATTGGTGTTTCGGTGTTCAATTTGGAAAATTTGTCTACAAAATGGAAAATAACATGGTTGTGGAAATAATTGAAAACTTGTCTAGTGAGGATAAATCGCCATTTAAAGGAAATGGGAACAATTGCAAACGTCATCATAATGTATGAATTCCACAGCAACGTTGAGGAGGACATCAATCTGCTGCAAAAACTATGGGCAAGAAACTGCATATATTATTGTCACTTCACAAATAAAGAAGTCCAAGGATAGCTCGAAGTGAAATCGTTTATACGAAAATCTATAGATTTCCAGGAAACCCCTGGAAATTACTATTTTTTTTCAGTTTTGGTGAAAAAGGGCAGACTGACAGAGAAACCAAGTGATATTTACTTTGCGTGACACTGAAATGTGACTCTCTGTGACGCAGTGTAAACCCAACCTTAGTTGCTGTTAAAAATTATCAATGCCTAATTTAATTTCTAATTACGTTTGTTAAACTAAGTCCAGAGAAACTTTTGCAGCCGAAATTAATTAAAATGCCCAAATTTTAAATGCAAAAAGAGCGCTAACTTGGGTTGGAACTACCGGAGGAGATAACATAATAGAGTCGCTTAAAATAAGGGTATTTGAATTACTTCGGACTGGCAATAGTGTGCAAGTGATATGCTCAAATCGCCGTAGAATTTTGGTCTTCAGAAGAAAAAGAAAAATTTTCATTAACCAATAATTTGAAAGGAACAACAAGAGCTCCGATTATCGTAAACTGGGGATAAATCTTTTCAGGATGTTCGTTAAAATTGTCAAGGAATCTTAAGTATTTCTGACTAGTTTTCAGGTAATACGGGCCTGATCAAAGATCCTTACTTGTCGTTCCTACGGATTAAGTCTTCTCAACTGTTTCGATACTGTCTGGAATTTGGGAGTACACTAAATGTGGGTGTGAACTGAGGCAAGAAGAATTAAAGATGAAGTCTCTTCAAATCCAGCTGTCAATTTAAGGTAAATTCTAAGAATTTTCAAAATTAACCCATAAGAAAATTTTGATCAAACTCAGCAAAATATTTTAGCTTGAACTGGAAATTTGTAGTGAACATGTGGAACATGGGATGCTTTGACCCCTCTTTGACGAAACCTCTTAAGCGCGCCACTGTGTGGGTCATTTGAGAGAGTGTGTGTGTGTGTGTAAAAGTATGTGTGAATAACCTTCGAGTGCCCAAAAGGTAAGCAAATCCAAATGGGTCAAGATATTTGCAAACGAACAACGTAAGTGAAAGAACAACAAAGAAAGGTGACAAATGCCTCCCCTTCATCAATTCCAAACCATTTTTTTTTTTACCAATAATTCGAATATTTCTTAAGAAAAACAAACAACGAATGTTAACACAAAGCAAAATCTGCAGCAATGCCAACAAAGGGTTAATGCTAAACAGAAATAGTCATAGTCATACGCGAAAAGAACACAAGGAAGACACGAAGACGACGACGTAATCGCTTTGCAATGTGCACAAGAAAGAACCTACAAAATTGGAGCAATCATAGATGGAAGAACACCCTAACCCAACTTTTGACTGCCAAATGCTTTCCCCACGACGACGACAACAACAACAGAAGAGACCTTTTGTTTTGGCTTGAAGTAGAACAGACAGAAATGTGATTAGTTCAGATTCAGATCGGACCACTCTATTTACCCGCTTAAGCTGCGTATTCATGATGTTGTGCAGCTCGTTGCGTATTATGTTAAACTTCATCATGGTATCCGAACTGAAGATGGAGCGTCCGAATGCCAAACCAGGATAATCCGCGCAGCGTCCCTTGTTGCGTCTCGCCTCACGTTCGGCCACAATTTCGGCAGCCTCGCTAGTACACCTCAATTTGGACCATTCTGCCGACTGTGTGTCATCATCCTCAGCCAAAGCAATGCCCTCATCGATGGCCCCATCTTGAGTGGCCAAACTATCGCTGCTGACCTCCATGGCATTACGTTTACTTCGCTCTTTCTTGGATTTCTTTTTTTTGTCTGCTTTTGGTTCACCCTTATCCCGTTTCTTCTTCTTCTTGGGATTCTCGACTAGTACCGCCGCTGAGGTAGCTGCTGTGGTGGGCGTGGCCAAGCTCTCATCCTGCACGCTACTCTCATCCGTGGGCGTGGGACTGTTGCTGCCCAAGGAATTGGTCACAGATTCACTTAGAGGAAGACTTAAAGTGCTACGGCTGACAGCAACTGGTTCGGAAGCTGGTGCTGCTGGTGATGGTGTTTCGCCTCTTAGATTGGACAAAACACCTTTGGAATCACCACGATAGAGCGCGGCCAGTATCTCTTGTACATTGGGCACTTGCGGCCGCCGATTGCCCGCAAAACGTGGATGATGCTGATGGCCACGTCTTCTCAGTGAACTGGGCACCAAAGGAGAATTGACACTATTGGTGCTATTACTGCCAGCACCGCTATCTTCGTCCACACTCTGCTGCGACATGTTGTCGTCGTCGTCCAGATCGCTCCACACTGCCAAATCCTCCTCGCTGCAGGTTTTATGATATGATTCGTAGAGTTTGGCTATGCACAGTTCGGCCTCCTCATCGCAATAGTAAAGCAGATCGTCCAGCACATTCAGCTGGGCTTCAATGGAACCCCAACGTGATGACAAGCCAGATCCAGATGCGTGGTCTGCGACGGGTTGGCGGCGGCGGGCTGGCAGCTGTTTAGGGTGTTTTGGTTTGTGTTTAGCTGGCTTATCACTTTTTAACAAATGTTTTGTGTGGCTGCTTTTGTTACGCTGCTGCTGCTGCTGTGTGGACTTGCTACTCTCTGTTTATAAAAAAAGAAATCGATTAGATTAAAACACTATCGATTGCTGACTATCGAGTGTTTCTCAGATGTTGATGGATTAGTGCGACCACCCTCGACTCGATAGCGATAGGTATCGTTTTAGTGTGACCAGAGCTACCCACAGGCCCGGCAAGTTTAAAATTTTAAACTTGCTAAACCTGTGGGGGTGGGGGCTACTTAATTTGGTACATTACTTTTTTGTGGTTGTATGGTTTGCTTATCATTTCCTCCACTGGTTAATAAATGTCGATGGGCGCGTTTGATTTGATGTGCCAAAGTTTGACGCCGTGCAGCATTTCCCACGTATTTAATTTGCGGGTTTGCCGGTTGTTTCACCGTAACCGTTACCACTGCAGCTGCAGCTGTTGTTGTTGTTGCAATCTTTGGTTTGGATTTTGCGGTACTTTTGTTTTTGTTGGGTTTTTGCGCTGCTTGCTGTTGTTGTTGTTTGCTATAACTCACTTTTTGCCATTCATATGCATTATTAACTTTCGCAGTTCCTATTGTTAACGTCTTTTCGTACATATTAATTAAATTGTTGTTGTTGTGGGAGTTGGTGCGTGTTGTTCAAACAGCTGTGCTCATAGTACCGTTGGCTTCGGTCTTTTTCTCTTTTCTATTTTTATTGATGATTTAAGACGAAAGAAAATTGCTTCCGCTTTTGATTTATATAATTTGTAAAATGCACTAGAATTTTATTTAACATTTATTAAATAAAAACAGTGATTTTAATTGATCAAATTATTTTAATTAATTTATGTTAATATTTTATTTTGATTGTTTAGATTTAGCGGCTGGCGGCTAGGCGGCCCCTTTGGCGTTGTACTTGAAAGTGGTGTTGGTGTGTGCTGCGCTGCGGCATACACTTTTTTTTGGGGCCATGGGGATCGGTCTCTCTCTCTCTCTGTCTCTCTGCTCTGCTTTACTCTCAGCTATGGCCATGTGGCACGTGTGTGAGAGTGAGTCAGCATTAGATGTACATTTGTATGATGCAGCCCCAAGCTCAACTCCCACTCATCTGCTCTCTTTTGCTCTTTGAGAGTGAGTTTTTCCTATGGAATTTATTTTTTTTGTTTGATTTAATTATCTTTTTTTGTGTATTAGTCAGTCAAAGACATTTGTCATAGTTGTTTTAATGATAATGAAAAATTATCTATTTCCCCTGATAATTTGTCAAGATCTTTAGGTTGTTTTTTTTTTTTACAATTTTTGAACCACTGCCAAATTGGCAGTGCAACCGAAATGTCCTTGAAATACTTTTTTGTTTGTTAAATTTAATTCAATTTTTGGAAGCGCAGCAGCGTAGACTACAAGAAAATTTGCGAGAAAATATTTTGGCAATGCCAAAAAAAACAAAAGTTCATTTGCGTTATTTGATATCAACCCACACACACACACGCACACACACATTGTCTGGCTGCCGCTCTTTCCCTCACAGTGGAAAGCTATTTTCAACAAAATTTAAAAATAGCGCGCTCTCTAGCAACAAACAGGCGTTGCCAACAGCAAATGAGCATAGATGTCAGGTGAATAAAAATGCGGTCATACCGCTAAACCACAGGGCTGATACACATAAAACTTTAAATAAATAAATAAACAATTCACAATTTTTAATCAACTATAAAATTGGGCACATTCTCGTGTAAAAACTGCATTTCGTTTTCAGTGCTGCAACATTCACATAAACGTGATTGTAACTCACGTGTCACGAAGCACGACCCACCTCTAACGAGTCTCCTCAATTGAAAATTTTCCATTCCAAAATTTATGAAATTTCAAGGCAATTAACACAAACACACATAAAAACCATTTCCCACTCACAGAGAAAAATTTTAAAGAAATTTGAAACTAAATTGTTGCCCGTTTCAAGTTGACCTATTTCCCAAGCTGTCAACATTTTGTTTAAAATATCATAAAAATATTCTCTTTAAATGCATTTCTGACCCTTTTTCTTTATAAATAATCTTAAAAATTTATAGCTACATAATTTCTTATTGTCTAACATATTTAAAAAACTAACTAGATCTTGTCAAATTAAAGTAATAAAGTATAAAAGAATTATAGAAACACCAAAATATCATTGGAATGAGTAATGAATGATGAATCGTTTAAAATATGAAATTTGTATGATTCATTTCATTTTATTGTTAAAAAAAAATGTATGTACGAGAATTTTTAAATATTTTATTTACAAAAGAAAAGGGTTTAATCTTTTATACACTTTCAAAGTCACGAAAGTGTTATCACTTTCAGATTGATATGTCCAGAACTACACATACTTGGTTGTGCTCGATCGAAGATTATATACCCTTGCAGCTTGCATAATTTATATAAATAAAGGTTTTAAATGATTTTCGTCGAACATTCTTAGCTGAGTTATTTCCCAAACTCAGCAACATATCTTTTTTTATATGACAGCTATACGATATTTTCATCCAATTTTGACCAAATTCCCCAAAACTGTGTAAAAACCGATAATATTCATAACTGGAAAGCATAAAGTCGATACCATTGAAAACAAAAAAGTTTTTCTTACTAGAACTACTTTTTCGACCGATGGTTCCTATGGCAGCTATATGCTATAGTCATCCGATTTGAATCTAACTTTGCAGAATTGTGTGGTAGCATATAATATTCATCCTTAACAAGTTTGAGAGCGAAAGCATTGAAAACAAAAAAGCTTTTTCTGCTAGGACTTTTTTTCAGACCTAACTTTTGTATGGCAGCTATACTATATAGATGTCAGATTTTCATCAAACTTGTTGGAATTATGTAAAAGCATAGAAAACTGATCAATACGAGGTTTGGGGACGTGTGTTGACTTAAGCGCCCCATACACCACACAAATTTTTGCGCCAAATGCTAATGTGTGTTAGTGAAATATTGGTGTATGCGTCACACGCATGTAATGCGTGTTCCTATTTCATTAACACAGATTAGCGTTTTGCGCAAAAATTTGTGTGGTGTATTCGGCGCTTTACTGTACTTTTAAGCTTATTGTCGTAAGTACACTAACTCTCTTGCACTCTCAGCTAAAACACTGCAAGCTACTTGAGTCCAAGCAAAATAAAATGCCTTTTCGCTTACAAAAACAAACCAAAAGAGAGCACTGTTGAAAATAACAATTGCTCTCTTTGCGGTTTTAGTTTTGCTACAACAATTTGTATTTACAGAAATGTCTATTACAGAAAATGGAATAATACGGAGTTCTGTTTTCCTTTTCGAGTTGGATCGATAGGATGAGGAAAAAGTTTGGTGTTTCAAGAAAGTATAAAAGAATTTTGTTGAAACAATTTAACATCAAGCCAGTCAAAATTCAATTTCACACAATTTAACATCGATTCGATTCTTGAGCATTTCTAAACCTATTTGACAAGATGTTGAAAGGCTATGAAAAATTAAAAACTAACTAAGTCTTATTTAAAAAATATAAAGTTAAACAAAAACTTACATTCTGTAGAGCCTTGTTCTTCTCCTCCAGCTTGCCAGTGACAAGGGTAAGAGCCTCCTGGGTCTGATCCAATTCGTTCTCAACAGTCTGGATTTTCTTTTGCAGCTGGCGAGCCTCCTCCTCGGCCTGCACAGAGTGAGATAGATAGATTGAGAGGGATGAATAACATGCATAACAATTGCAAATTTATTACTGTGTTAACAAGTTACGCGTAGACGGTTAATTATGCTTTTTGTAATCACAAATGGTGCGTGCGTGGGTTCAGCTTGCTGGTTGGCTTACCTTCTCGGCGCGGGTGTTGGCATCGCGTGCCTCTTGTTCGCAGACGAGAGCACGCTCCAAAGCTCCATCCTTGTCGACTTTCATCGCTTGCATCTTCTTCTTGATGGCATCCATGGTGGCTGGCTTTTTGTTTTATTTGCTACTCACTCGAAAGAAACTGAAATGGAAATGAGAAAATTCGATTTCGATTATGGCCAAATAAAGTAATTGCAAATTTACGTGATAATTGTGCGATTTTTCAATTAAACAGAAAGTGAAATTACATTTTTGCAATTGAAAAAATTTGTTTGACACAATTTCTTGTAATTTTCTACTTAGGAATTCTCCCACAGCTTCGCCTGGCCTCGCTATGTGAGCTGCATAGCTAAACATTATTCTCCCCGTTTCTGGGACCAATTCAAATAAATCTTATTTTGGAGACAAACAACAAAAAAAATGAACGTGCCTTAAATGATTTACGTTGAGATGATTGAGCCAAATAAAAAAAGAGTAAACGCCAGTTAAATATTCAAATCAGACGGAATGGGCTCGTACAATTGGAGTGTCTGACCTCAAAAAATCTGGAAGACAGTTCCAATTTGGAACAAATGTACCCTTTTGAAAGTGTATTTTCAAAGGTCGCGGTCAATCTGTATATGCGTCTATCTCTTTCTAAACAAACTATCTATAAAGATGTTGCTACTTAAATGAAATAAATTTGGTACTCCAACGAACTTTAACCGTTTACATAAACCGAATTTAATTAAGAAAATAGTAAGATTTATTTAGAAATCACAGTATGAACACTTTCAATCAACGAGAGTTTATTTTCGCTCCATTTGATCATTTGTTTCCATGAGAAACTTTGCTGGGCAGAATCTGCATAAAGTGTCTTTTGCGCTTGAATGAGTGTTGCCCGTATGTCTCAGAAAACTGCAAATGGGTATGCGTGCTTGTGTGCTATTTCGTCCCTCTTCCCCTTTTACGCTTGTCTAACGCAAGTACAAAGAGTTAGCCCAAAACAGCAACGACGACACTTTGCGCTGACACTTGGCTCGTTTTGCTCAGTAGCTCGTCGTCAGCTGCTGCGAGCCGAATGAAATTATCGCCCGTTGTAGAGTTAACTATATAGAATGAGGTTAATTCGGGTATTGAATAACGTTCTTAAAAGTTTCCTTCTCAACAAAAATGTGGGTCTTATTTTTCACCAAAAAATGTCTTAACGATCTAAAAATCCATTAACTTAGCTTCGAACCAAAACTGTAGGTTCGATAAGTAAGGGAACCGGTCCAGGAACTGAACTTTGGACTTTCCAACGGGTTCGAACCCCTGGACCGAACCTTATCCAGAATTTCAGAGGTTTGCAGCTTGGGCTACAGGCATCACATTTGGATACCAAAGATAGCTTTTAATGTGGTATGTGGTATCTGCTTTGCTCCACGATCACTTTAGCTCGTAACACAAACTCGTGTATTTCTCTCACCGAGAACTATGAAACAGAAAACATGAGAAAACCCAAATAATGCAGGGTTCCCCAAGAGGAAATGACAGAAATGCCTTTTATCACACATGGAAGGGATTGTTTTGTAACGCTGACTGCGACTGACTCGAAGACATGCAGTGAGGCTTGACTACGGCAAGCATTCGGATGTTATGCATGTGTATTACCGAATGTGTTCGTCACCCACTGGCTATGACTGGAGAATTCTGAAAAAAGGGTTTCTGTTGAAAGAGCGATTTCAGAGTTTAAGAACGCTAGCATTAAGATCCAAAATTTTTCTAACTGAAACCCATTTTTCGATAGATAGTCATCTGACTTCGATCAAATTTCTCGAATCTATTTAAAAAAACAAATCGATTTAAAAATGCCGAGTTTAAGAACTATAAAATTGAAAACAAAAAAGTTTTTATCACTAAGACCCATTTTCCGACCTATCGGTCCTATGGCAGCTGTAAGATATAATCATCCGATTTAAACCAAAATTTGCAAATCTGTTTAAAAGCATATAATATTAGTTGTGGCCGAGTTTTGGGACTTTAACAATGAAAGAAAAAAGTTTTTCTCACTAAGACCCATTTTCCACCCGATGGCTCCTATGGCAGCTATAAGATATAGTCATCCGATATTGACCAAATTTTGCAAATCTGTTTGAAAGCATGTAATATTAACAATGGCTGAGTATGGTGACGTTAACATTGAAAGCAAAAAAGTTTTTCTCACTAAGACCCATTTTTTCTATGCCAGCTATAAGATGTAGTCATATCCGATCTGGTCGGTTTCGACATAACAGCGTGCAGTAAAAAGAAGACTCTGTGCAAAGTTTCAGCTCGATAGCTTTAAAACTGAGAGACTAGTTTGCGTAGAAACAGATAGACAGAAGGACGGACAAAGCTAAATCGACTCGGCTAGTCGACTTGATCAAGAATATATATAGTTTATGGAGTCGGAAATGAATATTTCTAAGCGTTGCAAAGTTCCGGGCAATATTATAGTACCCTTTGCAAGGGTATAAAAATTGCTTGAACATATTTTGCGAGCTCTGATTTTTAGTGCAACTGCACAACTTTTTGAGTTTGTTTAAGTTTTATTCCAAAACTGTTCTGCAACCCTTCACGTGGTAAAAGAAGCTTTCTATGCAAACCAAATATGTTGTAAAAATTAGTTAAAAACTGTTTAAAAATATAGTCTGTTTCATAGAAAAAACACAAACACTCTCCAATAGTCAAAGAATATAAAACAAGTTGGTACATAGGGAGTCAGTTTTTATGTCTAGTGTTTTTATTTCTCGAGTTTTCGGGCTTTTATTTACACACAGTTTACTATTTACAATGTCAATACGGGTTTGTCTTATGCTTTTTATTTACAGCGTCTCTCTACGTTCATCTCTCTGTACGTCTACTACTCTCGGTGGCGTCATCTATTCTTATTTAGAGTGTGACCATAGTCTCTGTTCCAAAATACCTTAACGCTAATTATCTATAATTTCAAATAATTCCAAAGTCTACACTAGCAAACTTTCCCATTTACCTTTCCAGGGTTTTAAAACTTCGAAACTTTGCGGTTTGGGAAATTCGGAGCTTCAACTTTTGTGATTTGAAGACCAAATCGGAAAACTTTCAGCGTAATACCAAATCGGAGTCGATATATATTGACATATCGATTATATTATATTTTGACAACCCGAGTGGGGAGCATCAACTTTTGTGATTTGAAGTAATACCAAATCGGAGTCGATATATATTGACATATCGATAATATTTTGATAACCCGAGTGGGCAGCGATATTGGGGTCGGTTCGATATAAGCTACGATAAGAGCTAGAGGCAAGGCTCCCCACTGGTCCGGAACTGAACCCCGAAGAACTGTTTCGGTTTGGTTGTTTTTTTCCATCGAACATAAATTTGGTAACCTCCTGAACCGGACTAAACTATCACAATATTGGAATCGGAGCATTATCATTTCAACATCATTTTCAAAACCGGCATATTCCAACTTCGAGAAGAAAAAAAAAAAGCATAAGTGAGGTTGTTAAATGGCAAAACAACTCTTTTATTAATGTTCAGAAAAGGAGAGGCTAGCTTTCCATTTTAAAGTCCAGGTCAAAGTGAGGTTAATTCGGGTATTAAATAACGTTCTTAAGATCTTCCTTCCCAACAAAAATATGGGTCTAATTTTTCACCAAAAAATGTCTCAACGATCTAACTTAGCTTCGAACCAAAACTGTAGGTTCGATAGACTTTCCTTAGACTTTCCAATGGGTTCGAAACCCTGGACCGAACCTTCTTCAGAAATTCAGAGGTTTGCAGCTTCGGCTAGAGGCATCAAATTTGGATTCCAAAGATAGCTTTTAATGTGGTATGAGTCAATTCATCTACCTTGCTCCACGATCACTTTAGCTCAGCATAGAGATTATAGTCGAAACGAATAAGGGGTATGGAATCGTTAGCCGATTACACTTAGAACAGGGTTACTGATAAGGTGACTGTTATTCTTGCCGGTCTTGGGGCGTGCGTACACACACGGCTGAAAGATCAACTGGCGGCAGAACTTAAGGCTGATCTCGAAAATAACCACTCTCCGTGCATGCTAGTGTGCACAACAAGCACTGGATTGATCTTTAAGATTCAGTTGTAAGCTCAGCTTTACAGAATCAATCAAGTGTGTTTGTTTATTTCGGCTTGATGACGTACTTAAATGTCATGGTTTCAGCAGCATGTGTGCGTGCACCCTTAGGGTCTAAATTTGAGGTGAATTCCCTTCAGTACTGAATCAAAGCTGAATCAATCATTATTTGTAAGTGCTGGTACTGAAATCATGGCTGCCTTTACATGCATTTTAGCCTTGAATTTAACACAAACAGGACCTACTACGTCATGACGTCATTCAGTACTGAACTCAAGGGTTAATATCATGGGTAATACTGAAAACAGTCATGAATTCGAGCAATTCCTACTTCTCAGGTCTGAATCAGCACTGACAAATTCAGTACTGAGGCGTCGAGCTGCAGGATTCATTTAAATCATGCGGTAACCAAATATTGAGAGTAAATCAGTATGGAAACAGTGTTTTCCATTTATCATGGCTTTGAATGGATTATCATCAGTCTCCAATGGTGGGCCAGCGATATTCTAAGTAAATCTGCAAGCAGAACTTGATTAGGCTTAGGCTCTAAGCCTATGCACACGTCGCGCATTTAGCTATAGCCGCGCGTATAGTCGATTACGCATAGCACAAGCTAAAGTATATTGCAACAACAATTTTGTATGTTTTCTCGCTTCTTTTTCTCTTTTTAGCCTCTTCAGAATCGAACGCAACAAAAGATATGTTTGAGTCGTCTTTAGCGTAGATGTGGTTGGCTACGAATGATTTTGTGCGCATCAGACAACCGCACACAATAACTAGGTTTGATTTTCTCTTTCTTATGGTTGTGTCAGAAATATTCTCTTGTTTTTGGTGCCTACGCCACCGTAAGCTGGCTCTGGGCACGTCTGATTTAGAGGGTAACATTATTATCCATAAATTTTATAGAAGTTGATTGAACTTTTCGAATCGAAGCATTTTCCAATTCGTTTATAATTTATAAGGTCCGGTTCATAATCCGTTTTAAGAGATCAAAAAACTTGAATCGAACCAGTTCTTAAAGGACCAGTTCCTTGAACCCTAAACCTAGATTAAATTTAACGACATTTCAATGTCTTTTAGATTCATTGCAAACTACTGTGATAATCTCTCTAAGAATTTCTGTATGACTCATACAGCTGATTCGCTAAGAATTTACCCAGCTTTGACTTCTCCTTCTTCTGTTTCGCATTAAACCACACTTGACCAACATATTGGGATTTGGTCATGCCTGGAGAATGGAATGCAATGCCAACTAATTGAGTTACCAAAATACAAGTAAAAGCCGCTCATTACGGGCCGGTAGGTTGTTCGGAGTTTATTTTTAAAATATTTTTTTTAATTTTTGTTTTGTTTACTCCTGCTGAGAGAGCCCAGAGGCGGTGGGTCAGCGGGAGGGAGGGTGTGGTCGGCAGGCGATAAAATAAAATTGCAATCGAGGCACATTTTTTTTTTAACAGCGAATGGACAGATGGACAGTGTTTTTGGGCTTGAATATCGAACGAGGTGACACAATGAGTTATGTTTGTTTATGCAGCAGAAAATCGCATGACATTTAATATCGTAAAAAAAATGGTGGCAATGACATACATCCAAATAAATACAAATATATGGAAAGCAGATAGCCGAAATTCTATACAAAATTTCCAAATTATCCGCTTGCTATTTATACCAAACATATATACATACATATATACATACGTATGTATGTATGCATGCATGTATTTTGTTGAAAAGCTTTAGCAATTGTCTAAAAATAAACCATTTCAGGAGGCATCTGTTGAATGTTTCCGAAGATTATTACTTAATGCTAAAGAGCGAAGCTGGGGGAAAAAGCTTTCGGTGAAAATTCTTCAAGTTTTTGCCTAGATTGGTATGTTAGATACATTTGGCTGTTGTATGCGACGGTTGTGTATCAAATTACAAATATTTTAGATACATTTTTTCAAATGTTTCGCAAGAGATTTTCTAAGAATTTTTTGCATATTGTTTAGATTTAAATTTTTGCCAGACTTTTGGAAGTGTTTCTTATAGGATCTGACAGTGAAATTGTTTTATACAATTTTATTAAAATTTATTAAATTTTATTTTTTACTTTAAATCTAATCCTTCAAACCTTCAAATCTGAATCAAGTAACCCTATCCTTCTATGTTAAGCATTTTGTATATAGAATCAGAACTTAAAGACTTTATAAGCTGGAAATATTAAAGTTACAAATGATGTTTACTTTTATATTGGAATCTAGCTTACGGAAAGCGCGCGGAACTCGAAATGACCTGAGGAATGAGTTCAGAAAAGAAGTGACCTAACAATTTCGTTTTCCGATAAGAACAAAATATCATTTTACTATAGAAGCTTATCTGTACAACTGAACCAAGTTTTTTACCAAGTTAGGTAAATATATTCTTTAGTTTTTGTTTTCAAATTCTATTATTTCTATGCCAACTTCTACATAAATTAACTTTTAGTTTTTGAAATCTAAAGTATTTAGAGTTACTGAAATGATATGCAATGTGTA
Source organism: Lordiphosa magnipectinata (assembly GCA_037044535.1). Classification (NCBI taxonomy): domain Eukaryota; kingdom Metazoa; phylum Arthropoda; class Insecta; order Diptera; family Drosophilidae; genus Lordiphosa; species Lordiphosa magnipectinata. Next base: position 130,320 of record JBAMBO010001860.1, read on the forward strand.
TAGGTTTATCAGTCCCATATTGGGGTACTTATTTCAGTTTTATAACAAACAAGTTTTGAATTTTAATTCGAATAACACTGTCAAGACACACAATCTTGCCTATTAAATGACAGGGAAAATACTTTTAACGCCCAGATATATTGAAATTTTGTTAGAATTTCCTGCTTGAGACTTTTGCATTCAATTAGTAACCAAACAGTTCAGGCCTTAACACTTTTTTCACCGTTTTCTAACTTCTACATAGAGGGATAAACCGAGAACATTGGACTCAAGATGAGCACAAATGTTACCCAAAACAGTGTATGACGGTTTTTCTTATTTGTAGAACAAACCCTTTTATTGGGAGACAGGAAAGACTTGTTTTGAGTTGATATTGTTCCGTTTCAAGTTGAAACTTTCAACTAGGAAAAGAAAATTAATTGATTTTGGATGAGATTATAGGCGGATCTTTACATTTTGTGGCTTCGGAATAGAAAACGGAGGGACATATCTCTTTGTATTGGACGGGAAGGGAAGAATGGCAATATTATTTGCAAGAGCTGCTGCCACTCCGCACATATTCCATGTGGTCAGAGACATCGCTGAACAACAACTTCAACGATCCACTTTTACTACTCCCCCCCGACTTGAAAACACACAGAAAAATTGTTTCGGGTTTGACTAGGAATCGAACCCTGGACCCTTTGCACTTAAAGAACACCGTGTAGAATGGCGTGCTAGCACATTACGCCATTGCCTACTTTTCTAGGTAGACGTCTTATAGTCTATTCACATCGGCCGCAACTTTGAAAAAACTGTCAAAGTCGAAGCTGTGAGATTTTGTTTTCATAGAAATCACGTAGTCTGGGTGGTCACTCAAAAGTTGCAAAATTCCAGCTCCAGTACAACTTTCATTCGTATTTGGTTATTGTTTCCGAGTGCTTTTGGCGATACTTCGCAACCGTACTAAGTAGTAGTAGCTGACATCTGTTTTTGAAGCTGCGGGTTTGGTGTGTGAACGCATGCTGTAGGTTTTCGCAGCTTCGACAATGCTGCGCCTAGTATGAAAAGGCTTTATTTGAGCTGAGTTGTGCTCAATTCAAGCACTTTTAAAACATTTGTGCTAAACATATTTTGAGTTGAAGGCAACGTATTCTCTGGATAAGTTTTTATACCCGTTACGCGTAGAGTAAAAAGTGTACACTAAAGTCATGCAAATGTATGTAACAGGCAGAAGGAATCATTTCCGACCATATAAAGTAAATATATATTCTTGATCAGCATCAATAGGCGGGTCGACATAGCCCTGTCCGTCTGTCTGTATGAACACCTTGATCTCAGAGACTAGAAGAGCTAGAGCAACCAAATTTGAAATGTAGACTCCTATTCTCTGCACGCAGATCCAATTTGTTTTTAAATTTCTGCCGCGTCCACTCCTTGTTGAACAACTTCAACAATTTTTAAAGATATCGATTTCAAATTTTAAACTTACATTTATAATCGCCATATCTATAATATCTAGAATTTTCATAAAGTTCGGATAACAAATAGCCAAGTTAAAAAAATGCTGCATACTTTTCGCCTTTCCCTCCTCAGGAACACAGGAAGACTATTAAACATTTCTTCCCATGAGTAACGTGTATAACGAACTTGGTTAGAGCCGACTTTAACTTACGCTCTCGTGTTTTTTTTGTAGTAGAGGGCAGTGTACAGAAGTTACTGAACGCTTTGAAAATTCTGTGATCAAGATTCAAAATTAAAGGGTGGATTCCAGATGACATAGAAAATTATTTCGGCACAAAACTTCATTCAAATAAGACTGCTGTGCAATGGCATTCAGATTTCAAAACAGTTCAAAAGTGTTTCTATTCATGTGAAGTTCGATCTAAAAATTCGAACTTAAAGTTAAAAAATTCGTATTCGTTCTTGAATTGTAAAGAATTTTTTACTTAAAATGAAGTTCAATCTGTTTTTAATTTGATTAAAAGGCGAAGGTAGTGAATAGAAAATACTGAATGAAGAGAGCAGGCGAAATTGTAAAATTGGCTCAAACAGGACCTCCAAAGGAGGGCCAGGGCCAAGCTTCTCTCAATCTCTTGGCGTGTGTGCTTATAATTTTTCGCACAAGAGAAAGGGACCTACAGTTTTACGCCGAATCCGAACGGCAATAGGAGCAGGCGAAATCGGATCAAAAAATTAAGGATCTAAAATCCATACTTGGATTAGAAAATTTTTCATCTTTTTTTATACCCTTGGAAAGGGTATTATAATTTTGCACAGAAGTTGGGAACGCATAGATATATTCATTTACGACCCCAAAAAACTACATATACAAGCCTGTTCTCGTTTCCGAATTCTATCGATCTGAATTGATAAGAGTTTTGATTTCAAAGAAACTATTAAAGAATTCGGTTGAAACGATTTGCCATCAACAGTGTCGAATGAAGATAAATGGAAATTTGAAGTCAATCGCCGAAAAACACAGTCGGTTTTTGGAAGCGGGAACATTAATCAATTCCGATTCCGCATGATTTGATCGAAATCGAAAACGGGGACAGGGCAGATATTCCTGATCAGGGCGTCGAGCTGAGTCGATTGAGCTTTGTCCGTCCATCTGTCTGTCCGTCTGTCTGTTTCTACGCAAACTAGTCTCTCAGTTTTAAAGCTATCAAGCTGAAATTTTGCACAGAGTCTTCTTTTTACTGCACTCTGCTAATATGTCATTGGAACCATCGGTTGAAAAATAAGTCTTAGTGAGAAAAACTTTTTTGCTTTCAATGTTAGCGTCCTTAAACTCGGCCATTATTAATATTAAACGCTTTCAAACTAATTAAGAAAAGTTGATCGACATCGGGTGACTATATCTTATGGTTGCTATAGAACCGATCGATCGAAAAATGGGTTTTAGTAAGAAATTTTTTTTTTTTTAAATGTTAGCGTCCTTAAACTCGCTGATTTCCAATATTATATGCTTTCAAATAGATTTGCAAAATTTGGTCGAAATTGGATACCTATATCTTAAGTCTGCCATAGGACCGATCGGTCATAAAGTGGGTCTTAGTGAGAAAAAGTTTTTTTTATACATTTTATCGTTCTTAAACTCGCTGATTTCTTATTTTATATGCTTTCAAATAGATTCGCAAAATTTGCTCGAAATATGATAGCGATTGTCCGGAAATAAGAAATATTTTTGATTTAAGTGTTAGGGTTATTCAACTCTGATATTTCAAAATCAGCAAAGACAAAGTTAGCTTGACCTTCTCGTTTTATTAATTTTTCATACTTTTGACATGAGCTTAGGAGAGGAGCTTTCCGTGTTAACCATTTTGACAAGAGCAATAGCGGAATCGGATCGCACGACATATATGGATGCCTAAACATCGCAACATAGGAAGGACAGGAAGGAAAGCTGGACAGAATAGGTATCACCATCGAGCTCCTTTCAAAGAAGAGCACGATAGAGAAGCTTATGGCAACAGCCAAACGCCCCTTGCCGGCAACGGAATTCGGAAAAAACGTAATTACTCCCACAGTTTTGAAGATAGATGGTAGATGGGCGCTAACATTGAAAACAAAAAAGTTTTTCTCACTAAGACTTATGTTTAAATCGATGGATCCTATGGCAGCCTTAAGATATAGTCATCCAATTTCGACCAAAATTTGCGAATCTATTTGAAAGCATATAAAATTTAAAATCATAAAAATAGTTAGTAATTACCATTATTTATCGATTTGCCAAAGAACTGATAAAGATTGGATAAACGATACTCAAGTTATGAGCAAAAGAAGGTTCGCTTTCAACTGCTACTGCAGGTACAAAGTATATTACAATCGGGCTTGACCTACTTTCTTAATAGTTTCTTACTGTAAGCTCTTTACTCTTAAAGAAACTTATTGTTTCTGCGCCCTTCGGTTAAATTTGCTGTAAGTAAAGTATCAGGGAAAGTCTTGGCCCTGCTTTAAGGTCAATTAAGAATCTGTTTTTATATTTACTCCAATATCACAAAGGCTTAAGCCGAGCTTTTCTTTACTCGTTTGGATTGCGTAATTGTTGCGGGACGAAATAAGAGTAAATATTTTCAAAATTTAACTGAAAATAGGTTTTAATTTTTATCCGAAAATAGTTTTGAAAGATTCAGCCAAATTTGGCTAAGCCCGATTGTCCATTTCATTTAGTTCCCATGAAAAAATTTGTTTTTGTGGGACAACAATTTTTTGAAATCGATGAATGCGTCTGGAAAAATGAAAAAATTGTGTAAAATTTTTAGAAAAACGATCTTAAAAAAATATTTTTCTTTTGTTTTTGAATTTTTACGAATTTTTTTTCTTGAAATCAAACTAAATTCGATTTCCTACTGTAAATGGTAGATCATCATCATGGATCATTAAACTCTGTATCAATAGTTCTTTCTTGCATCAAGACACTTTCATTCATACATCAAAAATTCTTGATTCAAGAACGAAATTCTATATTTTTACTCTGTTTGTAAGATCTGTCTGCATATTTTTTTAAAAGATGGATTGGAATGAGCAGTTGCAAGGGGTAAAAGAACTTCGACTTAGCTAAAATCTAAAAATTTTAAATTGAATCTTGTTCTTCCCTAAAAAAACAGGGTATAAGGTGTTTGGTGTTGGCTTAAATGGTTAAAATATTTTACAATAAAACTCGATTTGGATTTGGATTTTGTAACGTTATAAAAACTTTTGGAACTTATAGCTCAGGCATTAACTATCCCATTTTTAACCAAGTGACTTGAGATTTGACCACGGTCTGAGATGAAAGACTTATTTTGTATGGCGCGTCTTTAGCAACGGGTACAATAACTACAAAAACCAAGGATAATTATCCTTTCTATCTAAAACAAAAAATCCCCTTGTTATTTAATTATCTTTTTTCGACTTGGCCACTCAGTACCAAGGTACATATCTTGCACATGTCCAAAAAAAACTAGCATTAACTCAATTGAAATTCTAGCTGATAAATTGTGGTTAAGCTGCAAACTTGAATCGGGTCAAAGACATTGCTTTTGATTATTTTAAACAAATGTTTTGTATGCAGGTTGTATAATCAGTTTGAAAAAGGTGTACAAACTTGGTTGTAGGTTTTGATTTTTCACAACACTTTGTTATATAATTGTTGAATTGAAAATAGTCCTTTTTGGTTGGCGCACACTGTTAACAATTTTATTAAAATTATTTTTTTATCTTTTTGGTACGGGCCTTTTTTTTCGATTTACTTACAAAACTTTTATTCGGAGTTATCCGCGACTTGAACGGATTGTGATGTTCAACTGAAAATATTTATTCAATATGTTGACGTTCGATGCTCGCTATTTTTCGATTTCAAGCGCTTTGCCTTGGTGTGCCGTCGGTGAGCGTCTGTGTGTGTGTGTGTGTGTGAGCGAGAGTATCTGACAGATACTTTTGGGTAAAGCAAAGCCAAGTCAAGTCGTTGCTCAGGCGTTTTGCATGCTCAACGCAAACCGCTGCTGCTTAAATTTTGTTATTTTGGAACTGCATCTCAGTAGTTCTCTCGCTCTCGATTGACCGCCTCTCTTTTTTGTTGGGCTTTCACCTGTTTGAAATATATATATATATTTTTTTGAATTGTTCTGCCTATTTTTGAACAAATTTCCCTGTATTTTTTTGGTAAAGCTTTTCTTCGCCCTGTATTTTTATATTGCAAAATTCGTTCTCTTTCTATTTATATCGTTCAGTTATTGATATGCCAAAAAAATTTGTGTTTCACACACAAACACACTGGGATATCTATAAGTTTGTACGTAGATAGATTTCTCAAAACGTCACGTCTACACAAACGGACAACATTTTCTTGGCAATTGTTTATTGGTTTATTTCCCTAACCCTTCTTATACCTTGAAGTCAGCGCTATGATTCAGCATCTTGTCTAGAGCAAAACGTGAAAGTTCTTAACAGCATATGGATATGAGTTAAGTCTTTGTACGGCAGATGTAGTTTTTGGGGGTTTTGACTTAATTATCAACAGTAAATACCAAAAAATAGAGAAATTCTTAAGTATTACAATCCAAAAAACTTAACAATAATTTGAATACGAGCGCTTTTGTAATAGTTCTCAATTTGGGCTTATAGGCAAGGGGATTCTTTGATCAGGATATTCAGTCTGCAGATCAAGAATTTAAATTTTTCCTTACTTTTATCGTTAATAAGTTCTTGATCTAAATATGAAATTCACAGTTTTTTCGTTGAGTCAAAGAGTATTCAACAACCTGAGTTATTTGACTGCTATTTCAAACTTATCAGTAGAAATATTGCAAGACTTAGAGCGCCGTTTGCCCATTCCTCTCGCTTTTCCAGTAACGTCGTCTGCAAAGCGCTCATTTTCTGAGCTCTCAAAGTTATGTTAAGGCGTTTTGTTTGTAGATATTTTTGGGCATCTTCTACTTCAACCAGCACAGGGTGTCAAAGGCCTAAGAACAAAGAAAAGAAAATAACTGCATCGCAATCACCAAGGTTCCTGCGTCTGTTCTAGAGCTAAAACTTTCATCCATATCCGTCAACTTTTCCAGTGTGGCCAATATATCTTTGTAATGATTTCGTGTCACAATCACGGCATCTGCTCTCGCGCTCCAACGCGTATCTTGTACCCTTTTTAAGCTTTTTCCAGTAGTTGATACCAAAATACTCCAGCGGACACGGCAAAAAATTCATAGCAACGTTCTAAGGTACCGAAAAAAGTTACTGCACCTAACTCAACTGATGCGGCGTGCAAGCAGGCCAGTTTTAAGGAATGGTTTAAGCATTGTACGAAATCGGCTTTAGCATTTATTTCTTTAATTCTTTGCTGAACTCCTGAATGTTTTTCAGGAAACATTGTTCTACCACTCTGCATGCCGTGTCCACGCGGATGTTGTTCATTCAGAAATCACTGTAATGGTGTGTCTCATGCTGGAATCCATACATGAAGAGCTCTACGCCTTCGCAGAGACCCTGAGTAAAAACTGCGAAAAACGCCTCTTCTGCATCTGCATTCCTTTCGAACCTCTTCCATTGTAAGTCATCTTGCAAAGCGCTGAAACGAAAAGCCATATTCTAAGTTTCGAATTAATACCCAAAATATTAATCTGATACTTTCTTGGTTTATATTGATACAAAAAAATTGATACTAGTTTCAGTTTCAACTTGAGACAACGCGTAACAAACTGATATTGAAACAAATTTTTTTGGGTGTAGGAACAGTAGAAACTGTCTCTACACAGACCAAGATTGGCCGATTGCGATACCATATAATTCCCTATTTATAAGCCGAGGGGTTCCTCCCGACCAAACCATTGTGGGAACGATAAGAATATTAGATGATGAATTTTAGAGTCTCTATCTCATATACTTCCGAGAGATTAAGTAGAAAAAGGTGACCAAGTGTTTTGAGTCTCCTTCTACTTAGAGCTGGGCATTGTCAAAGAAGATGTAGTAATTTCTCCTCCTCTTTCTCACACTGGCAGCTTCTACAAAAGTCGTGGTGCTTGCCTGCCGAAGAGGCAGTGACTTGTTGGGACCCCGATAAGATATTGTAACGAATTTGCGTCCACTTGGGAAGTCGCCTTGTGATGGTTCAGACATAACAGCAGTATTGTCATAAGCCTGGCCTCTACAGTTCAATATATTTAACCCATCAGCTTCAAGCTTGTCCAAAACCATTTTTTGAAATTACTTGAGCAGTTTTATCATACCTTTCAATGAAATCTATAAATAATTCGACAACTTGAACTTCTTGATTTTCAATTACAACATATGTCAATACTTGGCTTATCTGGTCCTTGTGAGAAATGTCCGGGGTGCTATCAAATATCATAGAAAAATATTTGGCTTTCAATTATTTTTTGGCGAACTGCACTTCCCAAAGTCGCAATAAATTCGTTTTGTATTTGAGGTGACATATATGCAGTGTTAGGAAGTACCTACACAGAGAAATCAAAATTGGCTGCACGGCGCGTGTAGAAACGTCAAAGCTAAACGAAACGTTTTCTAGGTTTTCTACATGCGGCGTGTAGATATTGAAATCCTACATACGCGTGTGTAAATTCTAATCGAAAAATGTAGCTCTAAATCAGTACTGAATTCTTACATTTTTCGTTTAGAAAACTGGTCTCCATACCCTACGTGTAGGTTTTCTACACAAACGTTTTAGAATTACAAATGCTGAATGCTACATGTTGGAAATCTACACGAAACGTGTAACGTTAATTATTAGAGCATTTGATTCGAACTTAAGAAAGCAATCAAAAATTGGTGTATGTTTTCAATACAAGTACATCTTACTCAATACAACTTGTATTATACAAGTAACATATTAGATGCCTTAGCCTCAGAGGCGCTGCGTAGCTCAGCCGTTTAAGGCGTTGTTCCAACCGTGTTTTTCAGTCCAAGGGCCCCAAATCACCCCCAGAGTAAGTAAACAAAAAAATATAAATGGGGTTGGTGAGGCTTGATGGTCCTCTTCTGCTAACTGGGATGATGCGCATAGTCGAATATAATTAAGCTTTCAAGATAGCAGTCATGCGCCTACGTGTTAAAATGAGAAAGCTAAACGCGGCGTGTAGAAAAACTAGACGTAACGTTGTCTGAAATTGAGAAAGCTAAGACGCGGCTGTTGCAGAAAATGCTTACACAAACCGTCATATGGGTTGAAAATCCACGAAGTCAAAACGGTGATAGAAATCCTGAAATTTTCGTGTAGGATCGTTTGATCCTTTAAGACGCTTTAAGTCAAGGAAATACAAACGAGAAGGTCAAGCTAACTTCTTCTCAGCCGAAGTTTTTATATCCTTGCAAATGCTGTTTTTGAAATGTCAGAGTTTAAGAACGCTTACATAAAAATCAAAAATTTTTCTATCTAAAGCCCATTTTCCGACAGATAAACATCTGATTTCGACCAAATTTCGCGAATCTTTTTGAAAATATATCAAAATATAAAAAAATCGCCGAGTTTAAGAACGATAAAATTTAAAACAAAAAAGTCACTAAGACTCATTTTCCGACCGATCGGTCCGATGGCAGCCTTTATATATAGTCATCCGATTTCGACCAAATTTTACGAATATATTTGAAAGCATACAGAATTAGTAATCAGTGAGTTTAAAGACGCTAACATTAAAACAAAAAAAAATTTCTTACTAAGAACTATTTTCGACCGATCGGTCCTATGGCAACCATAAGATATAGTCACCCGATGTGGATCAAGTTTTTCAAATTAGTTTGAAAGCGTGTAATATTAAGAATCACCGACCTTAAGAACGATTTACTTATAAACAAAAAATTTTTTTCACTAAGACCCATTCTCCGAACGATCGGTCCTAAGGCAGCTATAAGATATAGTCATCCGATTTTGGGACCAAAGTGGTTGCAACATCTAGTTTGAAAGTCATATCATATCATTATTAATGCGACGAGTTTACGGAACGGACTGTACATTCGAAAACAAACAAAGTTAATTTCGGTCACTAGCACCGACCCGATTTTTTGACCGAATGAGTTCGACTATGGCAGCTATAAGATCATAGTGCATCCGATCCGGATCGGTTCTGACGATGGATTAAGCGAGCGTGCGAGTAAAAAGCAAGACAATCTGTGTGGCAAAATTGGGTCAAGCTCGATCCGAGCTTTAAAACTCCGACGCAGACTAGTCCTTGCGTACGGGAGAACAGACGGACAGACAGACAGGCACGGGACAGACAGACAGGCGGACGGACAAAGCCTCCAATCGACGCAGCTCGTCGCCCTGATCAAGAGTATATATAGTTTATGGGGTCGGACAATGAATATTCTTCTGGGCAAAACTATAATACCCTTTGCAGAGGGGCTACTAAAAAGTTGACCCCTATTGCAGCTAGTGTCATCTTCTCTGTGACCACGTACTGGCCAGATTTTGGTTTGTGAGAAATTTTATAATATGGAACATTCTGCCAGGACATTTCTTGGATTCTTTTCGATTCTTGTTCCATAATGTCTTACTCTGATTCGTCAATATGCTATTCTTTTTGTACTCTGGATTCCACCTTTTTCCATTTAGTTTTCACCAAGTATTAGAAACCGTTAGATGAGCAAAATTTGCCACCCCAGAAATTTGCACGCCCTAAAAAAAGACGCTCCCTGACCATAGCATATAGCTGTCACAGGAACGATCGATAAAAAAAATAGTTATTTTACTTTCAATGATTCTTTTTAACTTGCCAATTATTAATATGATTTACTTTAGCACAATTTTGTCAAGTTTGACACAAATTGGATAAATATGTATATCAAATAACTGGCCATCAATTGGTCAGTTTGAGACCTCAAAATAAAATGTTATTGCTAGTTGCTAGTTTAATGTCATGATCATAAAATTACATAAGTTACACGTCAAACGTGCCATCGTTCGCTACAATCTGTGGTAAGGTATTACATTGGGAGCGGGCTGGAAACATTTTATTAAAGTCAATTGCTGAGCACATTTAAATTCTTTCAGTTTTCTATATCACACTCATATACAGACGTCTTATGGCTAAATGCAAAGACGTCTATTAATAGAAACGAATTTTATATCAACATATTTTGTTAGCGCTTTTCTTCTTGGAGAAAATGAGGCCACACCGGTATATATTTTACTATAATTAAAGAAAAGCTCTCAGACGATGACGTAATTGGTTTTTCATTCAACAAACAACCAAAAAAAAAATAAAATATTCTCATACGAATTCGATGAGAAAGGCCCTTGAAAAGCGACTCAACTCAATTGTCAAATCAACTTGCCTAAATACGAAAAAACGAAATCATGGCCGATGCAAACATGTGTTATGAAAATAAAAGTTTTCATAATTCCAAAATGTACTGAAAACGTCGGACAAGTGCAACAAAATCTTGTTAGAAAAAATCACAGCCATATTTGGTGAAAATTGCAAGTAAGTAAAGATTCAGAGTTGGGGCATAGGCGACAGGCTGTTATGGAATGACATGAATAGAGCTGGTAAAAATGAGTAAACGTATAAGATGATTGGGCCTAAAGTAGGGTGCACTTAACATATAGAGAGAGGCGGGAGGGGGAGTAATTCGTTGATGACTCAATCGGCTCCTTGTGAATGAATTGAACTCAAAATCGAACTGGTTGAACTTTATGTGGTACCAAAAGGAAATATTTGGAAATAGCCACTTGCCTTGGGTTACCGCATAACGGCCAAGGTGAATCGGAAAACTGACTTAAAAAAATAAAATACAGCTTATAAAAGAATAAGTTTAATTATAAATTTGATGGATGTTGATAATGATTTAGATGCTGATGATTATGATGAAGATGAATCAAATGTTCCAAGAGCAATTTAATATACTGATGGATTTTCAAAATAAAAATACTCTTATCAAATATATTCTATTAAACCAGCTACACAGATCAGCTATGAGGTTTTCAGAGACAAAGCGACGGTCCAACAAATCTACGGTGGACAGCAGAAAACCATTCTGGTCTCTTCAAACAGCTTAGGCTCACAAGCAGTCATCGACCCATTTAAAACCTGAGGTTGAGAGCGCTGCGTAGGTGGCTTTTTTTTACCCTTTTTAGAAGCGCTTTGTGGAGAACCTATACTTTTGTTTTGAATTTTTGGATACTATCGTAAATTACTATTTTTTAACTTTAAAATAAACTATTCCAAAGAATTGTACGATTATTTTTAGCGAAGATATACCATTTTGACTACAAATAAAAAAATAACAAAATTGTCTACTGCCCAAAGCTATGCCTTGCAAAAAACAGTACAACAGGCTAGTATTTTGTATAGAATTTCAATGAAAAATTTTCAACAACACCCATTGCATACTTTGGTGCAGCAACAACAATATATTTGATTAAGTATACAATTACTTAAATTCGTATATGTTTATTGAAAAAAATCGTAGATATGTTTGGGATAGTCTATTTCAAAAGTTAGGGAGTAATACTTTACTATAATATCAAAGAGAGTCAAAGCAAAAATATAGGTTCCCCACAAGACGCCTCTAAAAAGAGTCAAAATAGCCATTTTTTGCAACTTTAACCCTAGTACTGAGGGCGTTCGAATTTTCCTTTCGTCACAGTATTTCACATATATAGAAATACTTTCTAAAAGCACATGAGCATCAAAGCCAAGGTGTTTCTAATTATATGAAATACTGTGACGAAAGGAAAATTCGTACGCCCTCAGTACTAGGCTTAAAGCACAAATTATTAAAAATCTGTGTTCAGCACACGAAAATCATCTAGAATCACCACGAACACTTCAATATACTGGAAAAAGTCTTATTTTGTTACCTTGTGTAATTATAAGAATATAAAACAAGTAATAGTAATAAGTAATAAGTAAAATAATAAATTGCTCAGACAGTTTTTCGCGTTTAAAAGGAGGAGGACGGTGACTTTTCCAAATGTGAAACAAAGTGGATCTGTGTACTGTATACATGCAAAAATTTGTGGCTGTATTTATTATAGTCTCTTAAATCCGACGCGTTCATACAAACAAACAGACAGTTTTTTGCTGTTAAAAGGTGGAGGAAGGGGAATTTTATAAATCTGAAACAAGCTTACATACATATAAAAATTTGTGTCTCTATCTAGTATAGACTCTGAAGTCGACACGTTCATACAGACAGACGGACATGGCTAAATCAACTTAGCTGTTGCTGCTGATCAAGAATATATATATACTTTGTAGGGTCGGAGATGCTTCCTTCTCCCTGTTACATACATACTCCCATTATTAATGGAAACAGGGTATATAAAAATTCTACATATTATGGAAAGCTTCTCTAAATCATAATGCAAGTTTTTCTTAACCAAAGGGCAACAAATCTTTAATATATGAGAAAAAAATATTAAAAACAAACCAAGAAAAAGTTGAAATCAAAAAAACCTTTATTGATTTTTGAACATCATTTAGCTGGTTACATAGAGGATATTTCATTATGATGGCGCATTCGAAACTCTTTGGATTGCAAATGTTATTTACGCTGGCTCCACCATATACCATCGGATCAGAAGACTTCTCTTTACAGCTTCAACGGACCAGCCCACCCAACTGTTTCAGTTAATTTATGTATACATGAAAACAACGTAAAATATCACTTTTTTCCGCTATGTCTGGTTTTTTCTTTTGTGTGGGGCTCTTTTTTTTAGTAAGTAATAGCCGATTTCCATCAAAGAATTGATATTATATTATATTATTTCTTCCATACGTTTGGGCACTTTATTTTGCTTTTCATTTCTGACATTTTCTAAAAATGATGACAAAATTATGAAGAAACAAGCAGGGCTGCAAACCGGTTTTGAACCGAACCGTTTCGAACCCGGAATTACGGTTTTTTTTTTTACTGTGAACTAAACCCTGAACCGAACCACGAGGACGAAAATAGATGAAACCGAACCCGTTCCGAACCCAAGCTTTTGGTTCGGTTCAAAAATAAAGGTTATGCACATTAAAATTTATTTGGGTACCCTTCTATGTACGTAACAGCAGAGTCGACACTTAGAAATATAACATTACGGAAAGTCGGTCAAGCCAGACTATGATACACTTTGCACATGCGAAAGTGAATAAATGTATACACTTTATAGGGTCAGAGATGCTTTGTTCTGGCGGTTACATACATTTGCACAAATATTCTTTGTGCCTTTGCTTCCGAAAAATTTTTGCGTTTGCAGCCCTGGAAACAAGTGAGAAAGTCGGTCAAGTCCGAAGCTCTCATTTGCTCTCTCTCTCTCTCTTTCGTTTCTTTGTTGAATGGAATGCTGTGGTGGTGGGAGGGCGGTGGGGGGTGTTAACAGGCCTTTTTTTGCTCATAACTTGAGTATCGTTCATCCATTCTTTATTGTTCCTTCAGCAAATCAATAAATAATAATAATTACTAGATATCTCTTAAAGGTAATAAACATCTATCTACGAAACTGTGGAAGATATGACGTTTTTTCCAAATTGCGCGGGTTGCAGGAGGGAATTATAAATAAACTTGATCTGCCTTCAAGTATAAGAAGTATATGTCCCATATATGTCAAACCGCTATCTCTTACCATCTCTGAGATCTGAGCGTAGTAATGTTTGTTGAAGTTCAAGAAAACTTTTTATCTTTATTAGAACATTTTTCTAAATACCAGGGCAATTTTAGAAAATCAGTAGAGTTTCTAAGATTCATGAACATTTTGCTGTAGAGGTGGTTAAAGATGCCTTATCCGACCACTACCTAGTTTGGCTTTCGCCATTTCGAAGAGACTTCAAAAGATTTAGGACCGTTTTCTCATGTTGGTGTTTTTGCAAATCTAGGTGAATTTGCTGCATTTGCTTTGCTCATGTTGAATGCTAACCATCTAGATGAATTTCGTAGCAATCTACTTCAACCTCATTGATTTCAAATCCATGTACATGGTTATGCAAATGAAGTATTTTTATGTATCCGCGCATATGGTCACACTGAAAAATATTTGAAAACAAAAAACAACTGCTGCTAAAAACAGTAATGTCTGAATTATTATTAAGTAAACCAAAAATGGAAAATATTGGATGTGCCTTTAATATACAAGAACACCTGCAGACATTGCTGAAATTACAGATGCACATTCTGATTCCCCTAGTTCATTGCTTAAGCTAAGTTTACACATCCAAATAATTTGACTAAATTTTGATAAAAATAGCCATGATTAAAGATTTTACAGGATTAAAATCTTAAACTATAGTTCTACGCAATAAATACGCAAATAATTTGATCAAATATGGCCGGAAAGTTCCACAATTTGGCCTATATAGCCCAATTTTCATGAAAATTTGTCCAAATTATTTACCTGTGTGAGCATAGGATTCGACCTACTGCTTAATCTCCCATCATAGTAACAAGTCGTTCCAAAAGAAAAACCTTCTCCTTCTCTGTAAAATTCTTGCTTTAATTTTTAAAATTGGCGCGCAATAAAAAAGACAAAATTCAGCCGAGTGCAGAGGTGCTGCCAACCTAGTATTAGACCATTCCAGCCCTCCCGGTGTGACCGTGGCGCAAATGCCCGAATTTATAATCAACCTACATGAGACAACCAATTGCACAAAAACCACCTAGTTGCAAAATCTAGATGGATTTCGATTTGAGCAAAAACATGAGCATGAGAAAACGGCCCTTAGATTCTTAATTCTATTTTTATAATTATTCAACAATCTAATTTAATTTTGGTCCTAAATCCACTTAAAAATAAAGAATTTCAGCTCGGATGCCCCATAACAATGGACACCGCATAACTTAGGGCCGTTTTCTCATGTTCATGTTTTTGCTCAAATCGAAATCCATCTAGATTTCGCATCTAGATGGTTTTTGTTCAATTGGTTATCTCATGTAGGTTGATTATAAATTCGGGCATTTGCGCCACGGTCACACCGGGAGGGCTGGAATGGTCAAATACTAGGTTGGCAGCACCTCTCCACTCGGCTGAATTTTGTCTTTTTTATTGCGCGCCAATTTTAAAAATTAAAGCAAGAATTTTACAGAGAAGGAGAAGGTTTTTCTTTTGGAACGACTTGTTACTATGATGGGATATTAAACAGTAGTTCGAAAGCTATGTTCAGACAGGCAAATAATTTGGAAAAATTTTCATGAAAATTGGGCCATATATGCCAAATTGTGGAACTTTCCGGCCATATTTAATCAAATTATTTGCGTATGGAACCACAGTTTAAGTTTTTAATCCTGTAAAATCTTTAATCATGGCTATTTTTATCAAAATTTAGCCAAATTATTTGGATGTGTAAACTTAGCTTAAGCAATGAACTAGGGGAATTAGAATGTGCATCTGTTATTTCAGCAATGTCTGCAGGTGTTCTTATATTAAAGGCACATCCAATATTTTCCATTTTTGGTTTACTTAATAACAATTCAGACTTTAATGTTTTTAGCAGCAGTTGTTTTTTGTTTTCAAATATTTTCCAGTGTGACCATATGCGCGGATACACAAAAATACTTAATTTGCATAAGAATGTAGATGGTTTTAAAATCAATGAGGGTGAAGTAGATTGCTGCGAATGTCATCTAGATTGTTAGCATTGAACATGAGCAAAGCAAATGCAGCAAATCCACCTAGATTTGCAAAAACACCAACATGAGAAAACGGCCCTTAATCGCTTAGGCTGCAATGACACTTTGTTTCGAATCATATCAGCCACTTAAAACCATTCTGCGGCAAGTTTAAGCATACTCCCGCTTACACCAACGACTTTTCCCCATAGACGAAAACTTGCTACCAAAAATGGTTTGAAATAATTGAAAGTGTAATTTGCAAAATTTATTAAAGATTAATTTCCGAATTTTTTATTCTGTACCGTCCGCATTTCCCAAGAGATCTCAGAGATGGTAAGAGGTAGAGGTTTGACATGTATGGGACATAAACTTCTAATACTTGCACGCAGATCAAGTTTATTTTCAATTATTGCCACACCCCCTCCAGCCCCCGCAATATGGAAAAATATCTTATCTTCCACAGTTATGCAGATAGATGTCTCGTACTTTCTACGGATATTTCGTAATCAGTATTATTTATCGATCCGCGAGAGGAGTGGCGAAGATCGGATGAATGATAGTCAAGTTATAAGGAAATCAAACAATTATGATGGTTAGCACCGGCCGCAACGGCAATGGGCAGCACTTCACACACTATATGGCTTCTTTGCCAAAAAAAATAATGAAGTTGAATAACTCCCAATCTATTAACTTTATCTAAAAAGTGGAACGAACTATTTTGTGGGCGATATTAATATATTTCAATGTATTATAAAGCTTTTAAAATATATGAACTCATTTCACTCATTTCATTTATATGAACACATTATTTTCTTCATTTGGGACGCCCAATTTAACAGAAAAATTCAGAACACTTTGGCCGTTGCAAAGTGTATTAGATAATGTCATTTTGTGCACTTAACGCTATAGTGAGGGCTGTTGACTTTTCATATTTATGGCTGAGACTCCCAAAAAATGTGGCAGATTGAGAACCATAAATTTAAATATTTAAATGACAGCGGCTGGCTTTTGATATATTTTGGTTGGGGAAATGTATGCTGTTTTGTTTTCAAAAAGACATCAAAAACCTTGAACTTATTACACAGAAAGTGTTGGCAAATCAAGCTATCAAATGTTGGCACACGACCCAATTGAAAGTCCACCAAGGTTAATTCACCTATTTTTATAGACTACAACAGCTGCAGCTGGTTGATGTACTTGCACTGAATTTGTTTCCTTAACATTTCTTGCAAAAGCAAATTTAATTTCTGAATGCCGGTTGAATTTAAATTTGAGCGGGTAATGTAACAACTGTCACTTGATTAAAAGTACAATTCAAATTTTAGCGGGCCAAGTCTTAACAGCTGTTACATAAATAACAGAGCTCTAACATTACTTTCTGTATTATTTATTTACACAACTCTGGCCACTTTTGGCCTAACACATTTATTTAACTTATGGTTTAAAATGTTGGACACATTAAATAAATATTCCAAAAGGAAATCAATTAAATATGGCGTGCCATTTCTTATCATGATGGTGGCCGGCTCCTTTGGACTGCAGCAGTTTTCAAATTTAAGGTAAATACAAACATCGGCATCTAAAATTTTTGTTATCTACATATGCTCTAAATCCAACAGATATCAATATGCCAAAAAGCAACCAGTGTCGCCGGAAGAAATGAAGAAATACGGCGTTCAGATGAAGAAACGGCAGGAGGTTACACTGGAAACAGAATATGCGAAAGTTCAGTCAGTGGACATTGAGCATTGGGAGAACAAACGTGGTCCGCGTCCCTGGGAAGAGGAAGAAGTGGCGGCAAAACAATAATTATGGCTTAATCTAGGCTTAGGGGGGGCTAGTTTTATGCTGACTGTTTGTTATAGCTGTTAATATTTGGATAAATAAGATATATTATGAAATCACTGATCCAGTGTGACCAAAGTGCATGATTTCTTAGAGGTTGTTAAATAGAGATGTGCGTATTTACAGTATGTCGAGAAAGAAAAAAGTCAATTTTTTCAATTTCATAAATGGATCAATTTTGTACTTATTTTATTCTGATTCTGTATCGTTCTTAGAAATGTCAAAAAATATACCTAGGTAAGGTAAAAGGTATGCGGAATTTCCAGTACCTAGGTAAAGGTAAACGTACAAAAAAGATACTTTTAAATTTAAAAGCATGGTTTATCCATTCTTATTAGTAATGAATATTAACTATACGGGCTTAAATCGAAAAATAAGGTAAAACAATTGAACATTTTGATTTCATGTGACATTAGAATATTAAAATGTTTCTTCTATACTCAAACATGTTCTCAATTCCACTACTTTTTGAAAAGTAAATAAAACGGAAGTCCGCTTCGGTATCGTTTTTGCATTCTCATTTCCGAATGAAATTGCTCTCTTTTTACTTTTTGCAAACCACCGGTCCAAGCGGGATCGGCACTAGGTACAATGTACCTGGTACATGAGAGAGAAGTTGGGTCGAAAAGTTGCCGTGGAAGAGGAATTGAGAACATGCCGGAGTTTGTAGGTTTTTTAACATAAGAGTTTCGTCTTATATTTCTTTTTGGTGTAGGTCTACAACACAAAGCTACAAATTCTTTCAAATAGGGCAGAGCTAGGCAAAAGTGATTTTATACTTATAAAATACATTACAAATATTTTTATACTTAAGTATAGATTCAAAAGATTTGCAACTATCGGCATGATAAGTTTAGATTTCCATTTCAATATTAGCATTTTCATAACAATCCTTAGTTTTATCCAATCTTCCATTACTGAAAATGAGTCGAACTAAAAAACTTCAGTGAAAAATCGGTACCGAAATACTAAGAGGATAATACTACTAAGTAGGCTAATACTGAAGCCTACTCGAGCAAAATAGAAATGATTGGCGAGCACTTATAGCAGCAGCCAAGACGATTAAGCGGTTCAGATATTAATATCGGGCCAAAGAAGAAGAATGCTTCATATAGAAGAAGAAATGGGTCTTTATTGGTTCCCCACCATTTTCGTTGGGGCTACGCTCCTTATTAGTGTTCTAAACACAAAACTAAGAAGTGCAGCTTACTTTACAATTGCCATCTTTCAAATCTTTTTATACACTTGAAAAGTGTATTATAATTTTACCCAGGAGTTTGCAACGCATAGAAGGAATCATCTCCGACCATATAAAGTGTATATATTCTTGATCAGCATGACGAGCTGAGTCTATTGAGCTTTGTCCGTCCGTCTGTCTGTTTCTACGCGAACTAGTCCCTCAGTTTTAAAGCTATCGAGCTGAAATTTTGCACAGAGTCTTCTTTTGGCTGCACGCTGATGATATGTCAGATCGGATGACTACTTCTTGTAGCTGCCATAGAAACGATCGTTCTGAAAATGTGTTTTTGTGGAAAAACTTTTTTGTTTTCAATGTTGGCGCTCATAAACTCGGTCGTTATTAAAATTTTAGGTTTTCAAACTGATCTGCCAAGTTTGGTCGAAATCTGTAACCTTTGGAGCGAGCTTTTTCAAGTGTATTAAAACTTCGGCACAGACGAAGTTAGCTTTCCCTTCTCGTTTTCTATTTTTTGGACCGATTAACTATTAAATCTTCTCTTAGCAAATACGCAACACGCATACTGCAAAGGCAAAGGCAGATCCACAGAAACTGTTTTACATTCACTAGTAGGATTGAAAAATCGCTTGAAAAGAATACTCTTTGATAGCATTTCTGGACATACAGGGTGCTTTTAACAATGTCTTACCTGGTGCAATCACCACTGCCTTGGAGGATGTGGGAGTGGATGCGCCACTGGTTGGATTCATCAACCTAATGCTTTCAAGTAGAGCAGTGAATTCAAGTCATAGTGGTGCAACTGCTCTTAGATTCGTACATCGAGGCTCCCCGCAACTGGGTGTTCTTTCCCCGCTTCTCTGGATCGTATCAGTCAACAAATTGCTGCGCCTCATGGAGGCGGAGGGACACGTGGTGGTGGCTTATGCAGATGACATTGCTATATTCAAATGCGGAAGTTTTCCACAAACCTTTTGTGACCTCGTGCAGACACTTTCTGAGTGGGCGTCTTCTTTCGGCCTGGGTGTAAATCCGAAAAAGACGGAACTAGTTCTCTTCACACGGAGATACAACGTTCCAAATCTTATCCCTCCCAAACTAAACAATATAAATTGGAACTCAAAAACACTGCCATGTACCTAGGCGTCGTGCTGGACAGGAAACTACTCTGGCACGACAATATTTCTGAGCGAGAAAAGAAGGCATCCATTGCCCTCTTCTCATGTAAGCAGGCGACAGGCCGTAAATGGGGATTTTCCCCAGCAACAGTTCACTGGCTATACACAGCCATTATGCGTCCCATACGGCTCTATGGAGTTCTATTATGGTGGCCAGCACTCGAGAAACCGTCAGTACTGAGCACTTTACACAAGGTACAGAGAAGTGCTGAAATATGTATGAGTGGCGCCCTCCGAACCAAACCATATTTCAACTTCTCCCTCTAGACTTGATGTCTAAACAGTTAGCGGGCATTACAGCCTTGAGATTATGAGAGTCTGAGTCCTGGAACGCGGGTAATAGCCTATTTCCACCAAAGAAATGAAGCTTCATTTCTTGAAATGACAAGAAATGAAGAAAATGATATCATTTCTTCCATACAAATTGTTGTTGCATTTTGCCCTTCATTTCCTTCATTTCTCAAAAATGATGGCATTCCCCACGAAGGAATTTGGTATTTTTTTAAAAAGTACTCGCTACTCTGTGGCACTACTCGTTACTCTCTGGAAATAGAAAGTGTCATCACCAATAAACTATTGATTTGAATTTAAAAATAAGGCGCAATTTTGTTTATAATATAATTTAGTCAAAATAAGTTGTGTATTTAGCTTTCTGCTGATTATTCAGGGCGTTAACAATGCGTTCGCCCAGTGTAATTGCTTTCCTGCCGGGTATGTCTTTTTTTGGGTAAATATTGCAAAAACTCCCCGTGAGTTTGAAAGTGGCGCCTGTTGTTTAAATCAAACCATTCAGCTGTTTTTGTCAACGTGGCATTGCGAATATCAAAATGATGAAGATTTGTCAATGGAAACAGCATCATTTTTAGAAATGAAAATGATAAGAAATGAAGCCAGTGGAAATAGGCTATAACTCAGGACACTAAACCAGAGATGGGCGCGTCGCGACGTTCCAATGCACACGAGGCAGCGTGTGCATAGGACCTCTGCCGCGGCCGACTGTATAAAATCACACGTACGCTATAAGCATTGAAAGCTATTTATAGAACACGAATGCGGCGCACGCAAATTGTGCTTGTATGCGTGTGAAAAGTGTGACGATATGTGTGCATGCCCATGGGCATGGGGAGATGCATCTCTGCACTAAACTAATACGTCATTCCAGAAACTTTATGACGTCAATATCCCTAGTAGACACGACTGGGATAACTTGCCCCACAGTAGAGCAAATGTCATCAATATCTACACTAATGGATCTAAGCTCGTTGACAAAGTAGGAGAGGGAGTTTTCTTAACCGACCTAAATATAGAAAACTCACTCCGGCAGAATTGGTAGCCATCCAGGAGGCCGCCAAATACATCAGCACACTCATGATCGAAGAAGGGAACTTATACATTTACTCAGATAGACAAGCCACTCTAAGGGCTCTTGACTTCTACACCAATAACGCCAAGACGCTCACGGAATGCATTAGATCCTTAAATGTGATTGCTCAGCATCTCCGTATCTACCTCATCTGGGTACCTGGACACCGTAACATTGAGGGTAACGAGTAAGTCGACAAACTGGCAAGACAGGGTACTACCATTCCGCTCCTCCCGGAGAAGAGCTTGATAGGGATGCCCTTAGCCTCATACAAGCTAATCACAAGGAATGAAACCAGGCGCCTGGATACGGAACAATGGAATCACTTTCCGCTTTGCGCTGTTTAACCTGAAGCGAACCAATAGTCTTTTGCGCCAAAGTAGGAAAAACATCTCACTTCTGATTGGGTCACTGCCTCATCGGCAGGCAAGCAGCACGCTTGGGCGTCGCTCACAACGACTTCTGTAGAAGCTGCAAGTGTGAGGAAGAGGAGGAAACGTTACTGCATCTTCTTTGCCATTGCCCAGCCCTTAGTAGAAGGGCAATCTTCTCAAAATTGTAACCCTTAATGAAAAATTGGCAAATTCCGCGGTCTTTGGACCATTTAAATAAAAGTTATTAATATTTATTCTGCTATTCGGGGCGAAGATGAATCCATCAAATCAGAGATCATTAATATCTGTACATGTTTTTAACGATTTCGTCCCACTTCACATGTTGTATGTTCGCAGAATTTCCCAGTCGGACAACATGAAAAATGCACATCTTTACAACTTTTTTTTCACCGAAGAAGTAGTTCCCAAAACTGAAAAGTTACATTCGCTTTTATTAAGGCGTGAAACCGTCAAAGAATGCTTCTTTGGGTTGGCATTTTAGCATGGGTTTTTGTTGTTGCTTTAAACTTCGTGAAACGTTCGGGTTTCCCTTCCAATTTCTCTTTCTCAAAGAACAGTTCCAGAAGTCAATCCGTCGGAAGGAAATATTTCATGCATGCGGCGTTCGCTGCGCCAAGAATGTATGAATTACACGTTCTTTTGGAACCCATTTTGGATGGTATACAAAAGAGCATGCTAAAGATGTGACTTTAGAACGGGTCAAGTATGTGATCCAAGTATGCTTAATCCAAAACTCGAACAAAAATTAAAAAAGAAAATTTTAAATATTCAACAATAAGTTTTCTAATTGACTGAAAAGTTATATTTGTTTGTTGTTATCGTCGCGATCGTTGTTATGATCGCTGTTTCATATGTATACTTAGTTTTTGATTCTTTGAAACGCCTTTCTGTAATCGTCGAACGAATACCCTTCCTTCTTAAGTGACTCTGCGTAATTTTAAAATTTTAGATAAGGTATTTCGTGATGATTTATATACATTTTGACTCTTACCATATAATGCTGAGTTGAGTCTATGGAAACTACCATATTATATTATTATTCATATAATTCAGACATCGGTTTAATGTCCAATAAAAATAAATTTTAATTTTTTTTTTTAATTTTTAAGGCACGCACTGGCTGCTGTTCCAGTTGGCGCCAACTTCTTAATGTAGGCAAAACTTGTTAGAAAATTGAAGTCAAAGGAAATTAAAGATTACGACGCATAAATGTTAATTTTGCTTGCTTCGTTTGTCTTTGCATTCCGCATTTCTTCTTTTCCTTAATAGGTGTTAAAAGAACTGCCTAGAGAAGGGAACGTTTCATGTTATAGTAAACTTTAGCCTTCCAAGCACATGAGGAAAGAATGTAGATACAATTTCAACCTGAATTTTTAACTTCTATCATACTAAAAAAATATGTAGTGATTTTTTCCTTGTAAAAATCAGTATGAAAATGGCATTCCATTGGGAACCACAGCTTAACAGCTGACGCCACATGGCTGCCACTCAATGTGCAGAAAATAAATTAAAAACGAGAAGGCTAAGCTAACTCCGTCTGTGCCACGAACCCTATGGGCTATTTGAATTGATCATGATTGATCTAATTGCTTTGTTGAGCTGATCTGATTTGAATCATTTCAAACAGATCAAATAAATCATGGCTCAAGCCATGAGCTATAATTCAATGAATCAATAATTTTGTGATCTATGAGTAAAAGTTCATAGAAAGTTGAAATCAGAAACAAAGTCAAGGGGAACTTTGATTCAATTCATGCAGGGCTCTAGTTGCCACATCAGCGATTCCCTCAAAGCAAGATTCTGCTAATCAACCAAAAACGAACCCCCAATAAAACCAATCTCGCTGTTTCATTTGCTAAATTATTCGATTTATTTTTAGCAAATTTTATGGTGTTTTTTTTTTGTTGTAATGATTTCTCTTGTATTTTGTTTGTGTGTGTTGGTATTTTGTTTTTGCTTCTTCATATAGTACATTATATATCGATTTGTATATATATTTAAATATATATATATCATTACTAAGTGTTTTTTGTTTTTTTTGTTTGTTTTCTGTTTGCAATCATCAATTGAAGTTCAAGTTTTAGGCAATATTTAAAATTCAAAATCAAAGAAAATGTAGATTGATGTGTTTCTTGTTTTGCTTAAATATTCTTAATATTTGTGGTTTAGCATATTTGTAATATGTGTAAAATTGTTAATGATGCGGAGAAGGTAGGGGGAAAGAGGGTGGTGGACTGGACTGGGTGTACGCCTATTTATCAATAATTATTAAACTAAATGAGTGAAGTGAATGCGAGTGAGTGCCAGGAGATAGTTTTTTGCAATGGGTTTCATTTATTTGTATCATTTGCTGGCTATGGAGGAGAGTAGGAGGGGGAGGGGAATGGGAATGGGGGGGTTGTAATGTGTGTGTGTGTGTTTGTGTTAAGCTGCGCACAGACAGTTTCTCTTTCACATTTGCTGTTCCTATATATATATATATTTATATATATCATTATCTATATATATATAGTTCTTATCGGTTGATCAACTGAAGGCGGTAAGTTTCCTTTTAATTGCGAAAGTTGCTATGCGTTTGCTGCTGCTGCTGCTTGGCGTACACAGCCCTTGGTTGACCCTGGGGGTGGTTGGCCCTTGCTCATTGACTCCACCAGTCGGTCGATTGCGAAGCTCCTCCGCCATAAGAGCCGCCATATGAACCACCAGCTCCGCTGCCGCTGCCACCGCCGGTGTTTCCATAGTAACCACCGCCGCCGCCACCGCCCGAGCTGCCACCTGAGTTAAGAAAAAAAAAGGATTAAATCTCTGATTGCATTGCCCACTCACCAAACTTACCATAAGAATTGCCATTACTGCGATAGTTGCCACCACCGCCGGCACCGGCAGAGCCGCCGCTACGACTGGGTCCTCCACTGCGTGGCCCGCCGCCCGAGCTCTGGCGATAATCGCGTGAACCAAAGCCGCCGCCATAGCGGGCTCCACCACCACCGCGACGCTTGGCTCCACTTGGACCACGATCCGAACTGAGCATATCCTCCAGGAAGGCAGGTATCTCCTGCTTGGTCTCCACCAGCAGTTCCAGCAGATCGGAGCAAATGTTGCGATTCTTCTCATTGAAGAAGGACGTGGCCACGCCGAGATTACCCATGCGGCCGGTACGGCCTATACGATGCACATACTCCTCCACATCGGAGGGCAGATCAAAGTTGATGACATGCTTAACATGCGGAATGTCCAGGCCACGGGCAGCCACGGCGGTGGCCACCAGTATGGGGCAATCGCCCGAGCGGAAGCAGCGCAACGCCTCCTCGCGCTCCTTTTGTGTGCGATCGCCATGGATGCTGGTCACCGGATGATTGCACTGATAGAGGAACTCCTCCAGCGAATCGGCGCCCTTCTTGGTCTCCACAAAGATCAGCGTCAGGCTGTCCTTGCTGTATTCGGGACCATCGCGGATCGATGAGAGCAAGTCCAGCAAATACGAACGCTTGTCCTGCTCATATACCCACAGAATGGTCTGTGTGATATTCTCCGAGGTGGAGCCCACCCGGCCGACTGCCAGGAAAATGTAATTGCTGAGAAAATCGCTGGCCAACTCTTGGATCTGTTTGGGGAATGTGGCCGAGAACATCAATGTCTGACGTTGGCCCGTTGGCGGCATATTCAATTGCTCCACAATGCGTCGGATTTGAGGCTCGAAGCCCATGTCCAACATGCGATCGGCCTCGTCCAGCACTAGGAAACGTATATTCTCTAGGCCCACCTTGCCGCGTGTAATCATATCCTCCAGTCTGCCGGGCGTGGCCACAATCAGGTGGCATCCCCGGTCCAGCTCACGCATCTGCTCGCTGGTATTGTTGCCGCCATACAGCACAGCCGGACGCATCCGGGAGCGGTAGGCAAACTTTTTGGCCTCCTCAAAGATTTGGGTGGCCAGCTCGCGGGTCGGCGCCAGCACCAGACCCAACGGATACTGCTTGCGCCGGCTGTACTGACGGTTATTCTGCGGCGCAGCCGACATTCCGTGCTCGTACATCTGATTGAGAATGGGCAGCAAAAAGGCTGCCGTTTTGCCCGATCCAGTCTGGGCACAGGCCATCAGATCGCGGCCACTAATAATGATCGGTATGGCGTGCTTTTGCACCGGTGTCGGTTTGTCATAACGCGCCAGATTCACATTGTTGCGAATGATCTCCGTCAGCTGCACATCATCGAACGATGTGATATTGGGCGGGACATTCTGGCCCGTCGCCTCCACGGGTATATCCTCGTATTTGTCAAAATTGATGCCCGTGTTGCCAACGCCGAACAGCTCCTGCTCCACGCGTTCATCCCTGGCGCCCAGTTTTGTGTAATCAGCGGTGCCGCCGCCTCCCTCCTTCCAGCGACTGTTGTAGCCACCGCCGCCGCCGCCGCCTCCGCCGCGACTATTATAGCTTCTGTTGCCTCCAGGTGGGCCACCATCGACAGAGCCTGCATCGTATCCGGCTGGACGCTCTGGCTCTTGCCAACGATCGTTGCGTGGCTGCTGCACCTGTCCATCCTCGCCAGCTGGCTGTTCGGCAAGGCCGTTGCCGCTGCCGCCACCACCGCCGCGATATGAGGGACCACGACGGTCGCCAAAGCTGCGTCCACCACCACCACCGCTGCGATTCCAGTCACCGCCGCGTCTAGAGTCGAAATCCCCTGGTGGAATAGACAAAACATACACATTATTTATTGATTTATTTAGAGGTAAGTTTATGTTTATATTAGAGAATAATTCCAATTCAAATCCAGCTAGTAATGAACTCTGACCCGGCGGGACTAAGTGCCGTGATGGACCTACTCACAGCATGACTAATAGCTACTAATAGCATGATAAATTCTTCTGGATTTAAGTGAAGGGAGGTCTATGGTAGATGGTAAGTCAGATATGAAGGAGACCACAAGCAGGAACAATATTCCAGATTAGGTCGCACCAGTGAGGTGTAAAGGAGTTTGGTCAAAGACCCTAAATCACAAAGACGCGTAAAAGCCATACAAGTTAATGTCAGGCATTGCCCCTCGTCGGAGGCCATTGTCTCGATGGGTCACCAGTTTAACTTCAGGTACGGGAAGATCTCCGTACATGGTCTTAAGAAGACCGCGAAGTCGGCTTGACAGACCCATCAGCGAGAGACTGAGGTAGGACGCCCCGAATCTCAGGGTGTGGAACCCCTTACAGAAAAGGAGGGTGTCGCTGAGGACGAGGATCTCGACGGGGAATCCCCCGAAGAGGACATGGATGTAGTGGAGGAGGCAGACGAACCATGAATACTGCAGGAGCAAAAGCCTGCCGCTTGTAGTCGGATGTGACGCAAATGCCCACCATGTCGCATGGGGAAGCTCCAATGTAAACGATCGAGGTCAGTGCTTACTAGAATTTTTATCCAGGCTTGACCTGGAAATATGTAATGTAGGTTCTGTACCGACATTTGTAACTCGAGTTAGGGAGGAAGTACTGGACCTCACCTTTTCCAGTAAGTCACTAAAACCTTACAGGAAATAGGGCTGCTAGGAGAGTTGTAAACTCAGGTAGGGGGGCACAATAGACCAGGATTGGTCGCGGTGCGCTATTTCCCTAAAATTTTTTGCGTGGATTTTCAATGTGGATTTTCGATTTTTTTTTCTCAGTGAGTAAAATGTGAAGCTGTTAGTGAGAATATCACCCTTGCAAATATCGGGGCTGAGACAGGTCTCGCTAAATGCCAGAATGTCGACATCATAAGACGCACTCTTAGTATAGAGCGAGGAGGCCAGCTTACTTCGAAGCCCGCGAACGTTCTGGTAAAGGATAGAAAAGGTTGTAATAAGGTTTTTGAGGCTGACGAAAAAGCCAAATTGTAGATCCGAGAACTACGACTTGGACGATTTACAGATTCGTGAAACACGGAATGTTCAGGCCAGAAAGATTGCTTAAGTACTCTAAGAAAGTATGCTTCAGGTACTAAAATTTTAAAAGAAGTAATATCCTTTACAGTTTTAGAATTAGTTTTCGAAACCACTAGGCCAGATGAGCCATTTATGTTAAGCCTTGAACAGATATTGGGTCATTACTAGATCTTCCGTAGTCGTAGGCTACGCGCTACTGCGCTCTGCGGCAGCGACGTCGACACACCGACAGTATACGTGCTCAAGGCATACTTAACTAAATAGCCGAACTCGCCCTCTCACAGCTTCTTATAAAAATACATAAGAGAGCGAGAGCAAGACTCTCAAAGAAAACTAAGAAGCATAACATAAAAAATTCGTCCGCGGTGATGGGTCGCTCGCAACTGTTGTTTACAGACTGACATTTAAGAAGCAAGCAAAGAGAGCGAGTTCGACTACCTGGTTAAGTATGCCTTGTACGTGCTTATACTGCTCTCTTTTGCAACAACAAAGAAATGCTAAATCAGCGCGCTCTCACGTTGTTAAACACACACACGCACCGCCAAAACGAGCATGTGTGTTCGTGCTCAAGGCATACTTAACTAAATAGCCGAACTCGCCCTCTCACAGCTTCTTATAAAAATACATAAGAGAGCGAGAGCAAGACTCTCAAAGAAAACTAAGAAGCATAACATAAAAAATTCGTCCGCGGTGATGGGTCGCTCGCAACTGTTGTTTACAGACTGACATTTAAGAAGCAAGCAAAGAGAGCGAGTTCGACTACCTGGTTAAGTATGCCTTGTACGTGCTTATACTGCTCTCTTTTGCAACAACAAAGAAATGCTAAATCAGCGCGCTCTCACGTTGTTAAACACACACACGCACCGCCAAAACGAGCATGTGTGTTTGGCCGGCCCCTGATCTACGCGGAAGAAGGCGTTAAAAACGAATCCTCACTAAAAAATAATTGCCTTACCGTTATAGTTATCCTCGTAGCGGCCGTTTCCACCACCGCTGCCGCCACCACGTCGTCCGCCTCCGCTGCCAAAACTTCCGTAATCGCCGCTCTGGCGATTGTAGCCACGACTGCCGCCGCCGCCGCCTCTGCGAAAATCACCGCCTCGTTGCTGCTGCTGAGGATCCCTGCTGTCCTGGCGCGGGGGAGCGGCTCTCGAATCGAAGCCCTGGCCTGGGTCCTGATTATCTAAATCAGCGTTATTGTTGCCACCACCACCACGAAGATGCGGGGGCACATAAACACCACCGGTGACCGAATTAGTGGAAGTCTTGCTTGTTATGGGGCCGCTATAGTTAGCCGAGCCGCCATTCAAGTCCAGACCAGCAACCTGCGAAATCAGCAAAACAATATGTAAATAAACATCGAGTCAAGTTCAACGAATTGCCACCCTCCCTCCCTCCCTTCTTCCCTCTGCAAGAGCTTAGCCTGCCATTTCCCCGCTTAGCAACATGTTCTATGACTCTCACACACACACACACACATGAAAGATTCCCCACTCATACTTGGAAGCGCAACTAGTTTGAAGCTTTGAATCTCGGGCATCAGCATTTGCTGCCTAGCAACAACAACAACAACAACAACAAAGAAAGACACCCACCCACACACGCATAAAAAAATATGTCTTGAAGGTAAACTTTGAGCGAATAAAATCCACAAGTAGAACAATGTGGAATTTGATTACAATACTAGACTAAATACAGGGTGGCCGCAAAAATATAGTTAAAATAATTAAAATTAATTACTAAAATGTATGACTTGTGTACTTACATACAATGTATGTGTATGAATATGTGTATAAAGAAGAGTCAAAGATTGCAGTAGAATGCAGATAAGAATGTCAATGATTGTTTTCAATTAACCCATTTCAGCCCAACTGTACAGTATTTTCTAGATATTACAACAAAAACATCCAAATCTACAAAATCTTAAATCTTAAACTCATCTTTAGAATTATTTTCGGTGAATAAGAATGAATCGTTATAAACGCTCGGCTCTAATTTGGTGGGACATATTCTCTGCCTGGTCTTTGAACCTTAAATTGAGACTTTAGTAACAAAATTTCCAAACTTGACTTGCTTTATTTTTCCAAATTCGAATTAAAACACAGAAAACTACAAAAGTTCTTATAAATATGACGGAAGTTATTTTTTAAATCGAAACTGATTAGGTCTGGTTCGGGAGGTCTTAAGTATTGAAAGTTATTTGGTATGGTTCGAAAGACTCAAAAAACAAATCACCAAACCGAACCAGTTCTGCCATGTTCGGTTCTGAACCTCTTCGCAGCCTTGTTTAAGAATGAACAAAACCTTACAAAATACTTTTCCAAGAAAAAATAGTTAAAATTAGGTCTGGATACCGCTCCTGATACCATAAATAAAAGGTATTGCAAACACTTGCTCCATTTCGCATGCACATAACGTTGTGAGTCTGCGACTTTATTTGACAAATATGTCAGCGAAGCATCTTTTGCTTATTTTTGGGTCAATAAAATTCAGGAATGCAAACAAGTCGAATTGAAAGACTGGTTCACACACATTTTGGTTCATTACATGCAACTCACTGAAATATATATGTGGAATATTATGATTTTAAACGAGAGCGTAAGTTAAAGTCGGCTCTAACCGACTTCGATATACCCGTTACTCATGGAAACAAATGTTTAATAGCCTTACTGTATGCCTGAGGTGGGTCAGCCGAAAAGTATGCAACATTTTTTAACTCGTCTCTCTCTCTCTCTCTCTCTCTCTCTCTCTCACTAAGATTGCTGCTGAACGCAATGCTTAGGTTATGAGGGGTGGGTGGTGGGTGTTAACTGATCGTTTTTTGCTCATAACTTGAGTATCGTTCATCCGATCTTTATCATTCCTTTAGCAAATCGATAAATAATTTTAAGAACTAGATATCTCTAGAAAGTACGAACCATCTATCATCAAAACTGTAGGAGATATGACGTTTTTTCCAAATTGCGGGGGCGTGAGGGGGCGTGGCAAAAATTGAAAATAAACTTGATCTGCGTGCAGACAATAGGAGTCTACATTTCAAATTTGGTTGCTCTAGCTCTTCTAGTCTCTGAGATCTAGGTGTTCATACAGACGGACGGACGGACGGACAGACGGACAGACGGACAGACGGACAGACGGACATGGCTATATCGACTCGGCTGTTGATGCTGATCAAGAATATATATACTTTATATGGTCGGAAATGATTCCTTCTGCCTGTTACATACATTTGCACGACTTTAGTAGACCCTTTTACTCTACGAGTAACGGGTATAAAAAGGTTTTTTGGGTCCAACAAACCGGACCATGAACCGAACCCCTACAATTTTTGTACTCCTCGAACCTGAACCCGAACCGGACCACTCTTTCGAAAAAAAAAGTTAGAATCACAAAATAAAGTAGTTTGCCCAACGACACACACAAGAAAATATAGCAATTCCTTGTAATCTGACTGCTATCATTCAAAAAGTTCTTCAATCCTAAGACATTTCTCTAGTTTAGATTTACATAATCAGCGTCGATAATGGAGCAAATATGATTCGAGCAAGATAACTTTTGAATGACAACTGCAGAGCAGAAAAGGAATGCAACTATGAAGAATGTAATATTGATGAAGGCTCATGTGATTTGGGCGATGACCAAGTTACCTCAATAGATTCCATGGAGGACTCTATAATTACAGTTCATTATGCTAAATTTAGTATGGAACGTGAGTGTGAACGTTTACCAACTCTTCAGTACATCGACAAATGTCTTAAAATTTAGGAAAGGTCAAAAAAACGAGGACTAACAAAATATTTCCTTAACTATACTTGCTGTTGCAGCAACTCAGGTTGACACTTTTTTCAACACTTAAGTTTGATCTTTCTAATCTAAAAGCTAGTATAGATGAACAGCTGTTGGAATATATAATGATTATTAACTAAGCAGTTCTCAAAAGTTGTAAATTTCAGCTATTGAATTCGATAATTAAAATTACATTATGGAAATATCAAATCATGCGGAATCGGAAGATTCCCGCTTCCAAAAACCTACTGTATATTTCGGCTATTTGATCAAAATTTCCATTTATCTTCATTCGAATCTCTTGATGAGAAAACGTTTCAACTGAATTCCTTAATCCTTTCTGGGAAATCACAACTCTTACTAATTTCGATAATTTTAATCCCGTGTGTTTTACAAATCTTCTAACACATGGAATACATCGAAACTATTCTTTTATGTTCAAGCGTACGGAGGTTCGAACCAAAATCTTGGGTTCAGGAACCGGTCCGCGAACCGAACCTTACACTTTACAACGGGACCGAACCTTCTGCAAAATTTTAGAGCATTGCAGCCTTGATTTTAAACGTGACATTTTACTCACTTTCGAATTCGAAATTGATTTCAATAGTCTTGAAGACCTTATTATATAAGTCCCAAATTTATAAAGTCGAAACGATATTTCGGACTGATTAGGATCTTCGGCTTATATGCTGTTTACACTGCTGACGTACGACCTTTTTTGGTATTTTCTGCCTGAGACTGGTCGTCCGGCCATACAAAATGATGGCAGTTAACTTTGAATTTGGGACGGTCGCAGACTCCACGACCGAAAAATATCAGTGATGGCAGACCCTATTTACCTCAAAAATGTGGCCGCCTTGTGCAATATTTATCGATAGCTATCGGAATATGCACCCACGTCCATTCGAAAAAATTCTTTAAATTGGATAGGAGTTGCCTTGGGCACGTCTGCCTCCCAAAAACACCCGAAACTTTTCTTTAAATGAAAAATACAATGGGTTAGCTAATGATTCATTCAAATGGAAATTATTGTTGTTACATGCACCCACAAAGCTTTAAGAATTGGCTCTGATTAATAATATGCTAATTGGTAGTTTTTCATAGCTGGTGGCCAATGTGATGCAGTCCCAGATTTCGGTTCGCAGCTCTGGGTATTCGTCGTAGCCGTGACTTTGGCCGTTGTCACCGCCTTCGACTTAATCTCCACTGGCTGTGGGCAATACCGGCTCATGCTCCTCATCCGACTCGGTGGTCTCACGGATTAGCTGCAGAGGCGTCAACAGCTGGCGTAGATATCACAGGTCTCATTCACATAGCGATTAAACACATCCGGCTTATAGGCATAAACATGGTGGCCAGTTGCTTGTAACGATTTAATTGTCCGCCATTTTGCTGCCCCATTGGAATTTAATCATCTCATCCGAAGAGGAGTAGATCCAAGAGCGATAACCGTATATATAAAGTGATGGGTATATCTCTACGCACATCTTTGTTGCGATTGATCCAGGGGGTGCCTGGTCCAGCAGAAGGACTGAATCATGGTGTGGAACGCGGATTTTAGACAAATGTTCAAAATTTAACACCGAAACTTGAATTTAATTTAAAGTAAACAAAAAACAGCTGATTTACGTTTGGGACTATTTGCGACTGTTCGCTCAATGCAAACACCAAAAAGGTCGTAGCCCCAGAAAAAGTCGTACGACCGCAGTGTAAATTCGGTATAACTAAGATTGGATTAGGGTCAAAACGAACGAAAGAATATAGAGAATATTTAGAACATTTGGGATCACATGTTGTAAATTTTGTTGAAGACATCTTTTTTAAGGGCTACATCAATCCGGCATTATTTAGTATCAATTCTATCAGTGGTGTCTCCCTAGTAACTTAATTTAACCCAAAGTAGGTAAAAAATTATAAAATTATTATAGGGAAACGACTAAAATTATCAATTATACAAGTTTCACAGCTTATTTCGATGTTGGTCAGGATACGGGGGTCCTGTGTGACCACTCAAATACCACCAAACGTATTTTTTCATTTGAATTTGTTTAATTTGGTAAAGCAGAAGTCATGTGAAATGCAAAATCATACCGCTGGATTCCAATTACGCCAATCCATAAATTTATTACGTTTTTTTTTGCTGCTGACATTGTGATGGGTAGCGTCGGAATAATTACAAACTATTTTTTGCAGCGTAAATTTTAGTTGGTCTGCGAACTGATCGAGCGTAGGGACTAGTCGGACCTGCACTCTTCTTTTATATGAAGTTGATACCCATCGAAATCAATTTAGCTGAAGCTTAAAAGTGAACGATTTGTGTTTGCTTTGTGGTTTTCAGTGCGGTTCAGTCTTTCTAAAGGAAGCAGTTTCCGTTTGCGGCTCAGTTTACCAGCTGGAATTAGCGAAATGTTTGCAAGAATGGTAAAAAATTAAACAAATGAAAAGCATTGGACGACTTCAGTCAAGTTCATCTAGTTCAGGGCACACAATTTGCCGTTGCGTGTGTGTGTTTAGCCACTGAAATGAAGTGTACTTCGCACTGCGTTGTTGTTTCGAAAGAGCATAGCGATTAGTTTATACTGTCTGTGTGTCGACGTAGCTGCCGCAGAGCAGTTTTGTATGCGCAACGGACTCTAGTCTAGTTAATTTCATGCTTAATTTTACAGGTAGTAACAGAACCCACCCCTCAGGTGTTCTTCGTACGGAATTAGTACTGATTTTACATTCTTTTCGGTTATAAACTTAATAAAGGTAGAACGTTTAGAGCGCTTCAGTCATACTTTTAGGTACTCCAAGTGCCATCTGCCAAACCAAAAGTTCCAATTACTCTAAACAATAACAAACGCTTTTGTTACATAAAATTCTAGTTATGGACGTTCAAAAGGAGTTCAACAGTATTTCGAGTTATTGTGACTTACTGCTAAATTGACTTCTGAGGCTGTTTACTTCTCAGGTTTCAAGCTGATTTATAGGGAATTATTTCCCTGAAATAGCTAAAAATAGCTAAGCATAATTAAAAAATGGTTAAAAAATTTTAGTTTATATAATTTTAAAAATTATAAATAGCTAAAATATAAACATTGGGTGTGTCCGACTTCGATTTAATCGTTACTCAGGGAGAGAGGTACCGATTAAAACTCAGAATTTGAATCGGATACGATATTGTCAATTTTTTTTGAGATGCAACGAACCCTTCATATAGGAAAAAAGGGGGTTGGGAAGCAGTCAAAACTCTCCACCAATAAAAATTCTACAGCAATACCTTGTTAAACGATGACCCACGCCAAACTGTAGGTATTATTATATGACCATTATCGACAGTCTGATCTATATTAATGATGGATCAGTTTATAAATTCCAAAGATATCTGTACAAAATGTACTGAATCTATGTGAATAGCATTTCCTGCTGAGCATGGACTTGGAAACCATGGAAAGTGAGTCAGTAGGGTTAACATTATTTCTCTGGGTAGCGTTTCAGACTCAACAGGAAGAATGAGTCATAGAAACGGGTTTTACACAATAAATTAAAGAAAAGTAAAGAAGATTTTAAACCGATAGCCCATGCTCTAGGTGCACAATTTTAAGGATTTTCTTTTTCTCCTTTACAGCAGGCTGCAAGGATCGCTTTTCTACGCTAAAAGACCAAATAAAGGAAGAGGAGATTCTTCGTAAAAAGCCTGAATATTCTAAAACAAAGAAGAGACTAGGGATAATTTGAAATATTTATCAATTATTAAATTTTATGATTTAATCAAGTCTATTTTTGGTTCTATTTTTTAATAATCTTTGAGAAAAACCAACCCCAAATTAACATTAAAAAATTATTATTCTCAAATTTGGGTATATCCATCCCCAAGGTCAAGGCAAATATTTTGTCACATTCGGCCAATTAAAATAAAGTAGAAAATTTAATATTTTTTCATTTATGTTTTGCTTTCAATCAGTTTCTATTTTTAAATATTTCAGCTTCAAAACTAATGGAATACCCTTTACGCACACATACGTTCTACGTCATGTTACTACGTTCCACATGTGCGCGCAATCAAGAAGAGAGCCATAATTATAACTGGCCTCTCTCACTCTCCCCCCAGTGTTGCCAGCTGGCGATTCTAAAAATCTTCTTATAAAAAAAAACGTTATTAAAAAGAAAAGTTGAGGTCAAATTATTTCCATTTGACATAAATAGCCAATAAATCAGTTTAACACATATATAGATTAATAGATTAAATAAATTAATAAAAAAAAAATAGCTACAGCTGTGTCAGATTGGCATTGCTAATGGTTTAGAATTGCGGCTATCTGGCAACACTCTTCCATATGTACATACATATACATATCAAATTGGAGGAAAGCAAAAAATCATACAAAAGAAATTACAAATGGGAATAAATGCAAGAACTACACACACACACTCACACTCGCCCTCGTAAAGAAAGACCAGAGAGATTCACCGTTGTAAAAGCGGAGCGGCGATATGGTGTGTGTCTGTGTGTGTTCCTGTGTTGTTATGAAATCAATAAATTTTTAGTCGGAACATTGTCCAAAAACCGCATGAACATTGCCGACACACACACACACACACACACATGCACATATGTATATAATAATCACACACTAGTACTTACTTGCTGCTCTAGACCTGTGCCATTTTGGTTAATAGCATTACTCATATTATCCTCCAATCAGTTGCTTGTTTTTTCTCGCTTTCCGTTTAGGAAAATTTTGCAATTGTTTTGCGTGTGTATAGGAAAATTGTTTTTTATTTTCTCTTATTTTCTTCTTTGTGTTGTTGCACTTGGTGTCTATACGTTTTTCTTTTGATTTTCCGACAACTTCTTACGTTCCACAAGCTACTGCGTTCTTATGTGAAATTTGGAAAGAGAAAGAGGTTCCCCCGATTTTTTTTTCACAGAACAGTTTTTTTTTTTGTTCAATTTTCAATTGAATCGTACAGTATTTTTTTGGCTCACTGCTTGTTCGTTGTGACACGACAATTACAAGCAAATTGTAATTGTGTTGTGCTTGAAATTTATTTGCTTTTCCGACGCGTTTCGCGTTTATATGCTTTCAGACGCGTGTCTAAATCACACACAATCCACAGGAAAAT
Organism: Lordiphosa magnipectinata; assembly: GCA_037044535.1. NCBI lineage: Eukaryota > Metazoa > Arthropoda > Insecta > Diptera > Drosophilidae > Lordiphosa > Lordiphosa magnipectinata. The sequence continues at coordinate 167,112 of JBAMBO010001860.1, forward strand.
GGAAATGGTGGGTGAGCAGTGTTGGTGAATTGTGAGTCAGCGCACTGTTTGCATCTATCGGTATCGGGCTATCCAGAGATGATTTGGAAACAAATATGGCGGCGATTGATTAGTTATCGATTACCAGGGACGCAGCAGCAGCAATTCGATTCGCGGTCGGCGGCGGCGGCAGTTTAAAATTTTGTATTGAGGTTAAAACGTGCTCCTCAGTTGTATAAATTCGAATTATCTTTGGATCAAATGCCGCACTTTTTAGTCTTCTCTATCTATGTAAATGCTGTACTGTTTTTTTTAAGTAAGAGAATTGTTTGTTTTGAGGTTGAAATTTTGTAATAATTTGGCCAAAATTTATATTGTGTCTATGTTGATGTGTTTGGATATTTTTTTTTAGAGTCAGGGCCTGTTTTAAACGAAATTTGAGGTAAAATTCGAAGTAAATTAGTGGGGAACTCAGTTATACACATCGGAGATTCTAGCATGTTCTTGAGCTGTTCTAAGGTTAGTAAACCCTGTCGCGACTGTGATTTTCCATTCGTCGGTGGTGACTTTAGTTTCTCTCCGAGGTGGTTAAGCCAACTAAATACATACTACATAATCAAGTACATTGTGTTTAATCTGCCAATTCGGTGGCACGAGGTGTTTGATATTTCTATTACCCAGGAGTTTGTGAGTAGTGTTCAGAAAAATGTACTATGCAGTTGTGCAAACTAGAGGTGCGCGCGTGTTCGAATTTTTTTCACCTCACGAACGATTCACGAATTGAAAATCCAGCTACGCACTATTCACTCACTTAGTTTTTGGAGCGTCTCGCGTCACTCACGATTCAAGCACGGCATACATGAGCACCTTAATGCGTCGAGATCCGAGCTCTACAATTCACGTCACGGGTGCAACTCTAGTGCAATCCTTAAACTAAGTTCCCACAGGCAAATAATTTGACAAATTTTGATGAGAATTTGGCTAAATTGATCAAATTGGCGAACTTCTCGGACATAGTAGATCAAATTATTAGTGAATGGAACTATAGTCAATTTTTTAAATCCTGCAAAATCTGCAATCATGGTTTTTTAGCCAAATTTTGTAAACAAATTTGAACTTAGCTTTAGTCACTTAGAAAATGTGAAGTCACGCCTTTAGAAAGCTTACAAAAAAAAAAAACTGGAAAAGCCACGGACTTCTCCAAATACTCGAATGATAGGGCAAAATTTCAAGTCCAAAATCGAAACTGATATTTGGAGTACAAAAAAATTTTAAAGGATTTTTTTTTTTTCAAGTCTGACGCTTTAATGTGAAAAAGGGTCTAGACCAGAGTCCGGCGCCTCCTTATCTGAACTGTATACAACGCGCTCTGCAGCAGCACCGTCGACACACTGACAGTATACGACAGGGTTCCCCAAGCAGAGAGCGTGAAAATGTGACTGTGTCTCTCTCTAACACAAAGTGATGCATGACTTCGTCAAGCATTCGGTGCGTCAAAACGCAACTGACTTCGGCTCGTGGTAGCTATGACTGGCCGGGTCTGGGCTAAACACAACGATAAAATGAGCATGTGTGTTTTGTCGACCCTTGGTCTAGACCATGAGTGCCCGAGCCCATTCCGCAAGCCACGCACTCGTTGTTGATTTCCGCAAAGGAATAGCTCGCGCGCATACGTTCTACGCGTTCATAAGCCTGCATAAAGCAACAACAATTTCATATGCGTGATCTCCTCTTTTTCTTTCCGAGCTAAGGATTTGTTGTTGGCGCGTGCAGACTCTCTTCACTCTCTCTCTCTCTCTTTTATGTCTCTGGTAAATTCAAAAGCAAAAACAATGTTGCCTTTGCGTAGTCAGCGCTCGCATCGTGCGCGAGTGCTTAAGACAGTAACGACCACGCACATAAACAAAAATACTGTTTCTCTTTCTATTTCTTGTTATTGCTTGAGATATATTTTGTGCATTTTTATTGGTATTCTGGGCACCCATGTTTTAGATCCTTAGACATTTATATACTCAGTTCAACCAATCAATAAGCAGTATCAATATATGTATACACCAACGGCCTAGATACGTTCCGAAAAAGTTGACCGTAAAGCGAAAAGCCGTATAACGAATCCATTCTTTTCATACAACTTCAGTTAGTTTGGTTCCAATGAATCAAAAATAATATAATGAACACATTCCATAGTTAACAAGTAAGAGCGCTGTACTCGAGTTTCCCGACTACAAAATACCCTGTTCAATTCAGACAATTGTTTAATAACTTTTGTGTTTTTGCTCGTATCTTATTTTCCTTTTGAGAGTAGTTAGATGTAAGGCCTAGGATAGCATATGTTAAGCTACAAGGTTCTAACTTTAAAATTGTGGCTGTGACAGTTTTTTGCGGTTTAAGGGGGGAGGGGGGGATATTTTCAAAATCTGAAACAAACTTGATCTGGGTACGGTATACACCTATGTGCATGCCAAAATTTGTGTCTCTATCTCTTATAGTCTCTGAGATTGACGCGTTCATACAGACAGACAGACCGACAGACGGACAGACGGACATGGCTATATCGACTCGGCTGTTGATGCTGATCAAGAATATACAGCTGCGGCAAAAATAATAGCACCATGACATACATTTTTCTTTATTGATCATTTGTTTAATAACTATTCATATATTTAACTTGTTTAAGGCTTTTATTTTTACTTTAGGCTCTAATTTATCGAAATACAATGCAAGTGTCGTCGATAATAACATGAAATTGAAATATTTACATTAAGAATGTGAACGTTGAACATTTTAGGCGGCAACAAAAATAGCACTACTTCAAAAATAACTTAAGAAAACGAAAAAAAACCGCGAAGTTCTGGAATATTTGTATTCATTTGTATTCTTCATCGATATAGTGTATTAATATTTGGTTGTAAAACCTTTGGCAGCAATGACAGCAGCACAACGTCTCGTCATAGAATTGACCAAAATTTTGGCACCTTTCCCGTGGAATACTGCTTCATGATTCTTGAATGATAGCCCAGAGCTCCTGATTATTCCTTGGTTTTGCATTGGAAACATATTTTTTTACATCAGACCAAAGATTCTCTATCGGGTTTAAGTCTGGAGACTGAGCAGGCCAATCCATTAGGTGAAGGGATCTGTCTTGAAACCACTTACGAGCTTTCTTGCTGGTATGTTTAGGGTCGTTATCCTGTTGGAAGACCCACAACAACGGCATTTCGTATTCCGCATAAGGCAGCATCACTGTTTGCAAAATATCGCAATAGACATGTTGATCCATAATACCTTTTATCCAATGTATTGGACCCACTCCGTAATAAGAAAAGCATGCCCAAACCATGATACTCGTTCCACCGTGTTTTATGGTTTTGCAGGTGAAACTCGGGCGGTATTCCGAATTGGGGGGTCGCTGTACATAGGATCGAGAACCTCTTCCTCCAAATAGCACGATTTTGCTTTCATCCGACCATAGGATGTTTCTCCACTTTTCTGCCGGCCAATTCAGGTGCTCTTTGGCAAGCTCTATTCTTTTTGCCACATGCTTCGCATTCAAAAGTGGAACTTTTCTCGGACTACGGGCACTTAATTTATAATCTTTTAAGCGATTCCGAACTGTCCTAATGCAAGCCGATATGTTAAGCTCCTTCTTTAGCTCAGTAGCCGGCTTAAAGGGGGCCTTCTTGCACTCGCGAACCAGTCTGTTCACCAGCAAATTAGACATTGCGACTTTTCTACCGCGTGTTTCTGGTTTATTTTTATAATTTAAGGCATTACTAATCATTTTATTGGAGCAACCGACGATTTGCCCCACCTGAGCGTAGGTGTTGCCTTCCTCGATAAGCTTTTTAATGATTTCCCTCTTTTCGTCACTACAATGCTTTCCGCGACCCATAATTAATAATTTTTTTGAACTTAATGATAGTGTGGCGACTCGACTTTGCAATACGACGCATTTACTGTCCGCAGACACAACAACAATCATCATGTCGCCGAACACCTGCAGTCTGTTCCTCGGAATCTCAAAAAATCCGTTATCAGTGCTATTTTTTTTGCCGCTCTGTTTTGCACTTCGTTTGCTGAGATGCCTTATACAGAAAAAACCGTTAGCAACTTGAGCATTAACACATTACTCTCAGAGAGATCACATGTAAGCCTATACTGTACAACAAAATTATTAAACCAATTACAAAAAAAAACAAAAGATGTATTGCATCAAAGAATTTTATATGACGCAGTGCTATTATTTTTGCCGCAACTGTATATACTTTATAGGGTCGGAGAAGCTTCCTTCTGGCTGTTACATACTATTTTTAATGGGAACAGGGTATAAAAAGAAAAAAACAAAAGAGACTGACTTAATTTGAAAAATCGTCCAAATTTGTCTGTTTCGCCATCCTTTCTACTACTTTTTGCAAAATTTTGTAGTCTGGGGTTACTTTTCATTTTGTAGAAGAAGGGAATATTTTGAAGAAAAAATTTCATTCTCTTCTCGAAATAAGGGTTTTGCTGTAAGTTGCCTGGACATAGCAGGATCCGGCTCCTCATCAATTGTATGTTCGGTCACTAACTGGATCAGCTCCACGTTTGAAAGACGTTCGCTGTCAGCACGGAGCAAGTCCATCAAATCATCTAATTCTAAATCTTCAAAATCAATATCGGTTGCTAAACTAAAAATGTTTTCTCGAACCACAGGAAGAAAATTAACTTCAGACTTATTCGATTTGAAGAATTCTGGCCATATTTGAATCCAAGAATGGTTCATTCTTGCTGATTTTATTTTTTCCCTGATTTGCATCTCTGATGTTGTAGTTTACCAAAATTATTTTATCGATGATTCACCATCGCTTTGCTGACAAAGCTTACGAAAAGTTCTGCCTCAACAACAGCCTCTCTGATAAATTGGTTGAATCAGAGCTGTTGTATTATTGAGAAGGTACTCAATCTCCACATCCAACTCATTCTCGTCGCCTTGCTACGTAGTCTGCCAGCTACATCGGCGGCATGCTGTTTGAATGGGAGTCGCTTATCCAAGGTCACTCCAAGGTACTTAAGGCCCGTCTTGTGTGGAAGGACTTCTCCGTGCAAGAAGACACCAGGACTTATGTCTCTTCTGGGTGTGTGCGTGATACAGGGACACTTCTCAGGATTTATAGATATGTTCCAACGGTGTTGTATGTTCATATAGATATGATACTCTTGCAAAGTATCAGTTGCCCTGTAATTACACGGGTCTCTTGCCATTATAGCAGTGTCATCAGCAAACGTGGCAATAAGGAGGTCCTTCGGGTCTTCTATTGGTATATCACGCGATGTGGGCATATCCGAGGTGAAATGACTGAATAAGTTTGGGCCTAGCACGCTGCCTTGAGGTACTCCTGCTCGAATCCTCTTCTTCTGGGATGCAAGGCCATCCTGGACCACTCTGAAGGTCCTGTCAGAGAGGAATGATTGGAATGATTCCCTTGATCTTAGCCTTGGATTTTCTAAGTGACATACTAACAATGGTTTTTGCAATTATTCTCTCTGTCGGGCGCGCTACGTTTACAGAGTATATTATAGTCGGGCTTGACCGACTTTCTTTCTTGTTTGTATACTCTGTATCAAAGGTATACAGAGTATATTAAGTACCTTAGATCGGAAAGAAAGAGAGGAGAGCACGCATATGAAATTGTTGTTGCTTTATGCAGGCTTGTGGGTGCTTAGAACGTATGCGCGCGAGCTATTCCTTTACGCAAAGCAACAACAAGTGCGTGGCTTGCGGAAAGGGCGTGGGGCACCCGCTTGAAAATAGACACACTAAAGAGTATAGTTGTGTGTTAACTTTAAGACAAACACGAAAGCTTTCTGTTGCTTCTTCATTATATGCCTTAAATTTTCCGTTTCGCATTCTACATTCTAGGTATTACAATATGTAATATCTTTCCTCTTCTCAGTGGTAACATTGCCATTCAAATTACGTCTCCAGCAAGCTAAAGGTCCATTTCAGCATTGACTTAATATTTACAAGGCAGCAGCAGCTCAGCAGCCTTAAGACTGAAGAAAAAGAGACTGTTGGAATTTACAACTTTGTTTTTAATGCACAAACACTGAAGATTACATTGTATATATATATATATATATGTATGCGTGTGTCTGTATATGTATATGAATCTGTGTGTGTATAGAATAAATGCTTTTGGTATATTGGCTTCAGCTTGCGATTAAAATATTGAATAAATAATGCTATATATGGCTATATATATGTATACCTAGTTTTAAGCTGTATGAACTAAACCCTGTGCCGTAATTCATATGCAGGTCGCCTCGTCCCCACTTTACCCTTTCAACCCTTGATCAAACATCTCGTATAGAACTCCCTGTCAATGGCATCATTGGGTATATACGAACTCCATTTGAAGATCAAGGCCAACGTATCGTTGACCGTCAGGTGATCCAGCGCTATGTTAAGAAAACAGTTCCAGGTGTAAAAGAAATGACGTGTCAGTTGCTCCTGCTCCACATTCGTCACACACTCGCAGTTCACACAGATCAAACGTCCATGCTGCAAATCCACAAATTGCTCAAAGCATTTGGCCCATGCCGTCACATTGAACTGCCTGCCCAGTTCCAGCAATAACTCCGGCTGGCCATAGTTCAACACAATGGGCAATACCTTATCCAGATTCTGCTCGGCCAGATAGAATTTGGCCAAGACATCGAGCAATGCGGGTACCGCCTGCACCACATCAAAGCATTTCAATTGTTCGTTTCGTGACCAGAAATAACGCAATAGAACCGCTCCCAGCTCATGATACTGACAACCATTATCGAATCTCAAGGGGAATGAGCAATGGTCGCAGCGTATAATCTCTGAGCTGGCGTTGAGCAACACAAATCCACGGGCTATATAATCCCTGGTGCAATCGTCCATCTCCCAAATAAGTTCCGGGTTCAAATAGTTGAAATACATTTCGTAGCAATTAAGCTGCGCCTGTTCCTTGGTCTCGCCATGCTCCACCATCACCTGAGCCAGCTTTTGCAACAAGCGGATCAACTCGCTGGCCGCGTACTCATCGAAAACGGCACGATAACGCTCGACGCAGTGGGTCCGACTGAATTTGGCGCTTTTGCAAATCAAATACAGATTGTAAATGGTCTTCTCCTCGGGACTGATGTTGTGAGGTGAGGGTGTAACTATTGAGGAACGCTTGCTAGTGCGTCGCCGTACAATCTCCAGCTCCTCCTCCTCCACCGGCTGCTGCTCTTCCGATTCATAGCGTGCCTTGATGTCCTTAAAGGGCTGCGAACGCTCACTGGCCGGTATAAGCTCCTTGACCAGCTGCTGATGCTCTTCGGCAAAGATATTGAATTTGTATTTGATGATATTCTTGCCAAACTTGCCGGTAACCGTAAGCAGAGCATCCTTAAAGTGTCCGGAAGAGTTGGATTTGTTGTTGTCACAGAAGGCATTCTCCAGAACATAAACACCCGCGGCAGGCGCTGGCTGGCCGGGCTCTGTGTTTATGCTACGCTCGGTGGTGGCCGTGGAGCTGCCGCCGGAGCTTTGGGCATCCGCACTGCCCGTACACTGGGCTATGGCATCAAAGATTACGGATATATCATTTAGTAGCTCATACTCCTGCCGCTCTATGAGCAGCTGTTTGAGCTGATTGAGCAGCTTCAGTTCATAGTTCTCCCTGGCCTTGTCCGCAAAGTATTTCACATGCTGGCGCAACAGATTGGCGCACTGCAACCGCTTGGATTGTTGCATTAGGGAGATGGCATGGGATTGCAGGGTTTGCAACTGAACACTGTACAGCGAGCCCGTCTGCGTAAACACAAAGATTTCCCAACCAGACACACGACAGTCCACAATCCGTTCAAATTGATTGCACCACAAGACCACGCCGGATCGACGCAAGTCAAAGATATAGAGACCCAGTTCGGTATAGGCCAAAAGAAAATCCTGGCCCAGACGTTGAATCTGTGCAAACTGCAAGTTTTGCGGTTGATAGTCCAAGACTTCGTCATTGGCATCCATTTCGGTTTCAGCTTCTAGCAGTGGTTTCTGCAGCTTGGCCGGCGGCACAGCCAAAGCGCTCTTGAACTGATGCGTCTGGATGACCTCACCCTCAAAGTCCACCTCCCAAATGCGTGTGCCAGGGCGAGCGCAATAAATACGCGAGGGTTGTACAGACTCCTGACTGGAGATGAAGAAGCAGGCGCCAAAAGCGCCATCTCTGGGACGGTTTCCTATCTGTAAGCAGGAATTTGTAACGGGCTTATATACAGTAATCAGTTTTTTAACCCACCTGCTTGTACTCCTCGTATTCGGTATTGCACAATATGCACTTGGTGCCATTGGAAACCAACAGCAGGGATTCAAAATCATCAATCTGCACAATTGGCGAGTCCAAATACAGCAAAGGGTGTACACTCATATTGAGCAGCAAATGGTGTCCCATAAACGAGGACAACAGCACCAGATTGACCTGCCCCCGTGTGTCTCCATAGTAGAATTGCTTCTCATCTTGCGTCCAGTGAATGCAACTGACTTGAGCCGACTGATCCAGATGTGTCACTATCACCTGAGGCGTGGCCTGGGCAGACAGATTCACCGCATACACACAAATCAATCTTTGTGTGGCAAAGGCCACATATTTATTATTGGCCGATATTCTCAAATGGGTGATGGCTCCATGTTTATTGGGTATCAAGTGCAGAAATTTGCCATTGCGATTGAACAGATACAGCGAACCCGAGGTGGCCCCAAAGATGATATAGCTGTCGGAGATGTCGAAGCAGGTGTACTGAAAGTAGATCAGACAAAGCCACAAAGGATTGGATTACATTGCAATTCTAATTAGAGTTGGGCATTACAGTTCACTAGTTCATTTAGTTATTCGGGGGTGACACAGAAAGCACTAGTGATTTTCGTATAAACGCTTGTATTTAAAATTGAAACTGTTTGAATTTATATGTGAAGTGGCCCAAAACAGCTCGGTTACTAGATCAGAATTGAAACCGACTGTTCAAAGCCAAGTAGATTTGAGCAGTTGGTTCCAAATCGCACAAATTGACCATCTGATCTAGCAACCGAAGATATACTTTTCACTTTACATATGAATTGTACAATGTCTCTAGTGATTTCTGTGTCACCCCCGATTAATTTCTATTAGGGTGACATAAGCAGACTGAAGCAGCAAGTGTTGCCTCACTCTGTTATGGCATACTAGTTAGACCAACGAAATTCAGCATTTCAGTCAATGTACAATTTAAATTGAACTAGTTCTGAACCAAGCCACTCATCTCTGACGCTCACCTTTATGCGGTTGTGTTTTAATGGCAGCGAAAGCGACAGTGAAAAATCAATAAAATTAGTAAGGCAATAGGCATCTGCCATTTTGCTTTTGTTGCTTTCAATTCAAGACCACTGTTATTGCTGGCTTTTTACACACAAATTACATGGCTAATTTGCAAAACAATGTCAGCTAAATTTCACATTTAACTTGTCTGTGTTTTCAATTAGACTTTGCTGTGTTTACTTTAGTGATGGCCGGCGGGGGTGGTTCGATAAATTAAAAGACCACAAGTCGCAATACTGAAAATACCAAAAACCCCATCTCTAATTCGAAACAGCTGTTTAAAACGAAAGTGATTTGCCTTCGATTTGGATTTGGTGAACTCAAAAGCAAGGCAGTTATTGAATTTGCTTTGAACGGACTTTCTATAAATGGTAATATTTTGTGCTTATGTTATTCTGATTCTGTATAGTATGCAAAAGAAAGTAGCAAAATCCATCTAGTTTCAACATTTTTAAAAATATAAAACAAGTAAGATCCTATTTAAAAAAATTGCACGTTCCTAACATCGCCCAATACCGTGATCTAAGCCAAAATGAGTGAATAACTCAAATTTTGTACAAAAATTTTTCTGCTAAAAAAAATTATAAAAATTTAAAATAAGCTTTTGTTTTTGGTCGGCTCCAGGTCAAGTTTTTAAGTGTGTCTTTTAATGAACCGACCGGATCGGATGACCATATCTTATAGCTGCCATAGGTACCATCGGTCAAAAAATGGGTCTTAGTGAGAAAAACTTGTTTGTTTTCAATGTTAGCGTCCTTAAACTCGGCCATTATAAATATTATATGCTTTCAAACAGATTTGCAAATTGTGGTCAAGATCGGATGACTATAGCTTATAGCTGCCATATGAACGATCGGTCGAAAAATGGGTCTAAGTGAAAAAAAAACTTTTTTGTTTTTAAGTAAATCGTTCTTAAGGTCGGTGATTATTAATATTAAGCGCTTTCAAACTAATTTGAAAAAATTGATCGACATCGGGTGACTATATCTTATGGTTGCCATAGGACCGATCGGTCAAAAATGGGTCAGTAAGAAATTTTTTTGTTTTGATGTAAGTGTCCTTAAACTCGCTTATTACTTTTTTATATGCAAAAATTTGGTCAAAATCTGATGACTATATCTTAAGGCTGCCATAGGACCAATCCCTCGGAAAATCAGTCTTAGTGAGAAAAAGTTTTTTGTTTTCAATTTTATCGTTCTTAAGCTCGGCGATTGTTAATTTGATATGTTTGAAATCAGATGTTTATCTGTCGGAAAATGGATTTTAGTTAGAAACGTTTTTGGTTTTGTATGTAAGCGTTCTTAAACTCTGACATTTCAAAAACAGCATTTGCAAGGGTATAAACACATCGGCACAGACGAAGTTAGCTTGGCTCTCTCTTTTTTATTTTGATTTAAAGTAAAACCCTCAATATATTTTTATTTCGGTTTTTGTGAAAATGGTAAAGTTATAGCCACATATGGGCATTTCCACAGAAAGGTAAACCAAATACCGAAAACATCGATTCGTTTTATGCAGCTAACTTATCTTATGTATATCAGTATAAGTTCCTGAATCAAATTTTTCTGTTTTTTAGGATTACGCAAAAGAATACATACACACCTAATCATATTAATAGGTACACACATCAACTCTGACTTTAAGGTAACAGAAAACAGTTTTATTCATTGTTTCAAACTTAAAATTTGTTCTCATTGGTTCTTAAACGATTTGTTTTTAATAAAATAAACATAATTGTAACATAGAATAATAATATAACATAAAAGAGATCATTTTGTGTTTCAGATACGTTTTCAGTGTGATCATAATAATAGGTACACTTCCAACACATGGTAAGAAAAAACATTTTTATTTCCATTTTGTGTTCTTTTTTTAGGTAAATTAGTATTTCCTAACTTAGTATCCAGTGTATCCACCTCTATTTTTGGCCACTACTGCTATTCTTGTTGGCTTACTTTTAATAAGAGCCTGGCAGGTCTCTACTGGTGTCTCATACCACAGTTTTTGGACACCTTCCCATAATTTTTGTTTATTTGAAAATGAATGCTTTGCCAATTTCTTTTTTAAGTCTCCCCACAAGTTTTCAATGGGGTTAAGGTCGGGGGATTGGCTTGGCCACTTCAGAACCTCAACTTTTTGGTCCTTGAAAAATTTAGATAACAGCCTTGATGTGTGTTTAGGATCATTATCTTGCTGAAATACCCAACGTAATGGCATATTTTAATCAGCATACGGTACCATAACTGTACTCTTCAGCATTCATTTTGTTCGTAGTCTGATAAATTGGACCTACGCCGTACCAGGAGAAGCAACCCCATACCATTATATTGCCACCTCCATGTTTGACTGTTTTTTTTGTAAACCGTTGATAGAATTCCTTTCCATTAGGGCGTCGAACATTCCTTTCACAGTCATTCCCAAACAAATTAATCTTGGTTTCATCGCTCCATAATATGTTTCTCCATTTTTTCTCCCCGGTGCATCCTACCCAGTCTTTGTGGTCCCTTGCAAAAGTTTGCCTCATGGTGATATTTTTTTTGCGCATAAGTGGGACTTTTCTGGCAATTCTTCCTGGTAGGTTGGCATCTTGTAGTCGTCTTCGGATAGTTGGAACAAAAACCAAAAATTAAAAAGTTGTCAACACTAAAAGTACGAAAAAACCATCTATAATTAAAAAATTCCGGTGTGTACCTATTAATATGATCAGGTGTGTATATAAATTTTTGAAAAGCATCGCAAGAACAGTTTTAGAGAAAGGCTTGTCACGTAACGTATGTCACGTTGCGTATCATAATGAGTCAAATATAAAAAAAAGCTACATTTATTTTTGACCGAATCGGCTATAATTATATAGTTACAACATTGCAAATCATATTAAAGTTAGTGGTATTAAAAAACTTGAATGCATTCCGTGAGATTTGCTCTTTTGTGAAAGCAGACAAAAGGCACTTCCGTATTCTGTCACGTTGCGTATGCCTTTTTGTCTGCCTGTATCTTGGGACCTTACTGTCTACAACTCTCAGCTTTTACATTAAATAAGGTACTCCTCAAGTGCTATCCAAAAATCAATATGCGGAAATCTATGGTAAAATGGTTCTTTGTTTTTCTTCATAATAAAGTCAAAAAATTAGTACGATTGTCCCATTCGTAGCTGTGGAAATGCCCATATAGTACATTTACATTTTTCACTTACAATCATACAAAACGAGAGCGTACGTTAAAATCAGTTCTAACCGACTTCGATATACCCGTAGAAATGTTTAATAGCCTTCCTGTGTTCCTGAGGGGGGACACTTGAAAAGTGTATTATAATTTTCCCCAGAAGTGTGCAACGCATAGAAGGAGTCATCTCCGACCACATAAAGTATATATATTCTTCATCAGCATGACGAGCTGAGTCGATTAAGCTTTGTCCGTCCGTCTGTCTGTTTCTACGCGAACTAGCTCCTCAGTTTTGAAGCTATCGAGCTGAAATTTTGCACAGAGTCTTCTTTTACTGCACGCTTCTAATATGTCGGAACCGACCGGATCGGATAACTACTTCTTGTAGCTGTCATAGGAACGATCGTTCGAAAAATTATTTTTAATGTGAAAAACTTTTTTGTTTTCAATGCAAACGTGCCCAAACCTCGTATTTATAAGTTTTCTATGCTTTTTCATAAATCCACCAAGTTTGATGAAAATCGGACAACTATGTAGTATAGCTGCCATAGAAAAGTTAGGTCTGAAAAAAAGGTCTTAGTAAGAAAGAGAAATTTTTGGTTTTCAATGCTATTTCTCCCAAACTTGTTATTGGTCAATGTTATATGCTTCCACACAATTCTGCCAAGTTTGATCCAAATCGGATACTAGACAATTAACTTTTTATTTTTTCAATAATTTGCTTAAATGGGTAAATGGAACATTGAGAAATTGTTCAGCTCACCCGTTGGAAATACCACTTGTGTATTTAGTCACAGTTGGTTGTGAAAAATATGGTTTAGTTATAATTGATTCCATTAATTGTTTATATTTTTTGGTGTTCAGGTCAGACAGGTAGCAGTGAAATAAACTTCAACACAAAAGTGTACAGTAAATTTAGACTAGCAACTGTTTTGGATTCACTTTGTTTTTATCTTTTCAAACGTTATTTAATAGAACAATTTTAGTAAAATTCGCTCAGTTCAAAAACTTGTTCTCTCTTCATTCTTCCCACTATAACATCATCGCTTGTAGGCGAGCTTAAAAAAGCTTTGCAGTAAAAAGCTTTCATCATGCCGACAGATCGATTGAAAGACTTGAGCAAAATGGTTCTTGAGCGCACACAAAAAATGGCAAGTGCAAGTGTTTTTTTGGAAGTAATCCTTAATTCTAGTGTTTGTTCTCCTTTTTAGGGTCGCCTACGCTCCCTGGCCATCGTCACGGCCGGCGCCACCGCCGTGTGCCTTGGTTTGACGGCATATCATAATCAGGATCGCTTGGTTCGTACATTTGTGATGCCGGCGGCGCGTCTGCTGCCTGCGGAAACTAGCCACAATCTGGCAGTGTGGGCCTGTAAGCATCGTGTATATCCCACTTCGCAATACCAAGATGATCTTAACCTGCACACGAGCTTCTTTGGTCGCCTATTAAGCAATCCAATCGGCATTGCCGCTGGATTTGACAAGAATGGCGAGGCGATTGGTGGACTGCAGGATTTGGGATTTGGCTTCATTGAAGTGGGCACGGTGACGCCGTTGGCGCAGGATGGCAATCGCAAGCCACGAGTGTTTCGCCTTATCGAGGACAAGGCCATCATTAATCGCTATGGCTTCAATAGCGAGGGACATCAGGCCGTTTTGGCGCGTCTGCAGCAAGTGCGCCAGCAGGAGGATTTCCATGGCATTGTGGGTGTTAATTTGGGTCGGAATCGCAACACCATTAGCCCCATCAGTGACTATGTGCAGGGCGTCAAGACATTTGGACCAGTGGCGGATTACTTGGTGGTAAATATCAGTAGTCCCAATACCAAGGGACTTAGGGATTTGCAAGGCAAGGAAAAACTGACTGAACTGCTGGAGCAAGTTATCAATGCTCGCGCCCAGCTGAAAAATAACAAAAATGTGCCCATTTTGCTGAAATTGTCACCAGATCTGCGAACCGACGACATGCGGGACATTGTAAACGTAATCAAAATGAAGAAATGCCGAGTGGATGGCCTCATAGTGGCAAATACTACGCTACAACGCGATAATCTCCAAGCCGACATCAAGTTGTCCGGCGAAAAGGGCGGCCTCAGTGGTGAACCTCTGCGTGCACGTTCCACCGAAATGATTGCCCAAATGTATCAGCTCACCGATGGTAAAATTCCCATCATTGGAGTGGGTGGTATTTCATCTGGTCGTGATGCTTTTGAGAAGATTGAGGCGGGCGCCTCCTATGTACAAATCTATACTGCTTTGGTCTACGAGGGTCCGGACTTGGTGGAGAACATCAAGCAGGATTTGTCTAAGCTGATTGCCGAGCGCGGTTACGCCAATGTCAAGGATGTGGTGGGAACAAATGCAAAGTTCTATTTGCCCAAGTAAATTACTAGCCTCTTTCAGTAAAAACAAATGTAAATGTCACATTTGAACTAAATATATTTAATATGTTCTAAGCACTCTCATTGGCCCTCTGTACATTGAGCACGCGTCCTTCGAGAAAGTGGGTGTTCTGATTGCTGGCACTGTTGAAGGCATCCCTCTGGCTGAAGTGTATAAAACCATAGTGCTTGGACAGACCCAGCTTTTTGTCGAAGACTACCTCGGCATTGGCCACATGGCCATAGCGTGAGAAATAGGTTTTCAGCTCCTTGCTGCTGATCGTCCATGGTAGGTTGCCTACAAACAATTTGTAGGTGCTGCGAGCCAAATTGCTGCTAGACATGATTGCCGTATAAATTAAATAAGTTATTAGAGATGAGCGTAAATTCGAAGTAAGAGATGACAAAAAAAAAAACGATAGTTGCGAGTTGTTAGGCAAGAAATGTTTAAAGAACCTCCGCTCGGAGATATGTCGTTTGTAACATTGCGGATAAATGTCGTTTCATAACGACATACCATCTAAAACGGTTTTTTTTTATTTTTATATTAACAGCCATGCTCCCATTTTCATGGCTATATCAACTCAGCTCTTCATGCTGATCAAGAATATTTATACTTTATGTGGTCGGAGATGCTTCCTTCAATGCGTTACAAACATCTCGACAATTTTAATATACGCTCTAAAAGGGTATAAATATATCGAAAAAAATTTCCAAAGAATAGAAACACTTTCTAACAGCACATGAGCATCAAAGCCAAAGTGTTTCTAATTAGATGAAATACTGTGACGAAAGGAATTTTCTGTCGTTCTCAGTATCCATAGATTTTCAGGACAACCGTGAATCTTTAATGTGTTATTTCTTGCGTGCTTGTGTCACTGTGCAAGCACCGCCTCTAATAACTGTTCGATATTGTATCAGCTTATCGATTAACCAGCTATCGACTACAACTGTTGCATTTATTTGCCATCACTAAAGCACGTTTTTATAATCAAAAAAAAAGTGCTCAATTCCGAAGCAGCGCTAAACTAAGAATTTTATACAATTTGGTTTTCTATTTGACTTTAAAACAAGTGGAACCATGACCACAAATTTGGCCCAACAGCTGCAAAAGTTGGCAACGCCTCAGACATCGGGCACACTTGTAGATGCCCGCAGTCGCGCCTCTCTACTCTTCGATCCCAAGGAGGCGGCCACCAAGGATCGTCGTGCCATCTACGAAATCGGCTTAACTGGCCTACAAGAGCTCACCGATTTCAATCCAGCCTTCAAGGAGTTCCAGTTAACCTTGTATGATGAGGCTACATTGACTTTGGAGCGGGCCGTTGAGCTGCCGGAGGTGAACCAAATGTTGGATGCGGCCATAGCCAAATTTCTAAGATTGCTCTCCCCGTACATACTGCTGCGGCCGGCTCATATGGCTTTTGAGTGGCTGCTGAGACGATTTCAAGTGCACGAATATAACCGCTCCGAAGTGATGGCCTTGATACTGCCCTACCATGAGACAAAAATCTTTGTACAGATCTTGCAAACCATGAGATTGAAACCGTCTGATAATGATTGGGTGTGGTTGCGTCCTCTGCAGAGGCCTGGCGTATCGCTGGCAAAGAGTGCCATTATTAACCGAGCCGCCACAAATCCGGCCTTTTTGAGTTTCATTTGCAAAAGCACACGCAAAGCGGTGAAGGAATTGGGTCCCCGTGCTCATCAACTGCAAACTCAAATGAATTTCTACGCCACCGTGGTGGTTGGCGCTTTGCAGACAGCCAATACCCTGGAGGATTGGCATATATCCACCATTTTGGAAAGTCTGTTGAAGGGTTTAGTCTCGGAGACGGTGGACTATATGGCCGCCTCCTATGTGATTGTGGCCCAATTGGTTTCTCGCACCAAACTGAAGACCAAAGTGTGCAATGACCTTCTGGAGCGTGTGGCCAATTGTCCTTTCGAGCGCCTGCACATCACTTCGCTGCTGGTGCTCATTTCGATTCAAGATAAACAACAACATGCTCAACCGGAATTCAAATCTGAAACCATTTTGAATTTGGTCTGTCAGAAGTGGCTCATCTCGGCGCTGTCTTTGCTAACCAAAGAGAATATTGCCATCCAGGCTATATGTATGCCGCTGATGCGTGGTTCTGTGTCTGCAATAAAAGAAAATCATACCTCTGCAATTTCCTTTCAACGTTTCCTGGACAACATTATAGCCGAAGTACCCTTTTCCCAGGCCAGTGCACTGCAATTGATAAAGTTTGTTAGATCTTAAGACTGGTGTTTGAAATAGTTTTTGAAATACTATTCTTTCAGTTGTTTTCTGGACGCCTATGTGGAAACGGAGACAAAGCCAGCTCCTGTGGCTTTTGAGGAAAATGACGAAACCATAATTATTGACTCTGATGATGAAATGCCACAGGAGAAATCCGATTTTCAAGCCTGGTATGCATCTTATTTGGAGAAACTGGAACGTCGCTATCCCGAGGCCTTTGATTTAAGTGTTAAGGAGACAATGAAAGCTAAATCCAAGACAAGCAATCGTCACAAGGCTCTGAAGTTGGCTTTGGGTAAGTCACAATTCATATTTCTTCTTTCAATCTATTGGCTTGTGTGCTTCTAATGTTTCTCACAAGAGAAAGGAACACCCTCAGTTTAAGGCCGAATACGAACGGCCCAGTTTGCGTATCTTTTTCATGGGTAGTTACGTCACACTGCATACTTGAAATATTTAAAATTATCTAAAATTATGAAATTAAAAAACTACGAAAAATGGGGTAAAAAAATGCTTCGCAGGTCGACTAACCAAAGCACGATATCCTTTTCCGCCAAAACAAAACAATTTTTCTGTCATCCGTCCCAATATATTACGGTTTTTTTTTTTTGGTCCAGTTCAATTGTTTCTTCTTATTCTCCATCTAGAGCAGAGTCCGGCACGTCCCAGTCTAAAGTGTATTCAACAGCGCTTGAGGCAACCCTGTTTAGCTCCATGATGTGTTTCGAACTGCGCTACAGGTCTATAAAAGAAAAGTACCCTTTATATACACACTAGGACTCTTAGCGCTGTTAAAACGAACACTGAGGACGATGTCTACAACTAATAGCAGTCGCCATGTAAAACCATACAGATTTTAGACAGAGCTGCAAACCCAATTAATTTTTTCGGAGCTCTAATTCGCAGGTTCGAACCGATAAGGTTAATGTTCGGAAATTTTAGGTTCGTGGCTTATGGGAGAAGGTTTTGCCCAAATTTAAGAGAAATGCAAGAATTCAGAATCAGAATTTAGCTACTTTTGATCAGACAAAACAAGTTTTAAGGCCCTATCAACTGAGACTTGATTCGATGGTACTGATAAGACAGTTAGCCGTTAAGTTGTTTACATTGATAAGATGCAGGGCTTAATCCTGAAACGAATTTCGGTTCCGGTACGTATCATCATTAATGTTTCGGTTAAAGGTTCTATTTCGGTTTTCAATTAATTTCTGCTTTCGGTTTCAACACAAAGTGAATGATTTCACATTGATTTCATATTAGTCTTCGAATTTTCAATGTCCACTAACTATGTCCATACAATTTCATAGCGGATTCATTATAAATTTTACGCCAGAGATAAGGTTCCACGCTAAACTGCGTGGACGAGGAGGAGAGTGTACAACACATCTTCTGTCATTGCCCAGCTCCTATCAGAAGGCGACTCACAGTTTTGGGTCGTCCTTTTCTAAACGATCTGTCAGACATCTCTGAAATAGATCTAGCCTCTCTACTCAAATTTGTGATATTTTCTAAATGGTTTAACGGGAAAGACCCTCCCTCTACGATCGCAGCGTAGAAAGGGTTATATGGTAACACAACGGGCCTCCATTGGCCTAAGTGATGAAATGGGATTCTCACCCATTTCAACCATTGCAACCTAACCTAACCTAACCTAACCTGCGTAGCTGGAACAGAAAGCACGACCTTTGAAATCTCATACAATTCTGGGAACTTTGTGAAGGATTCTGACCAGCAGTTACGAATGTTTTCATGGTTTCGAACACGTTTAAGTGCGAGAAAAGTCTTAATGGAATCCAGTCGCTTATTTGTTGACACAATTGATGTGGTTTTATCACCAAGTTTCTTTTGCTGCAATTTCATCTGCGCTCTGCAAAGGTAAAAAAGAACCGAAACTGTACCGGTACCAACGATTCGGTTTTGTTCCGGTGCTATCGGTTCCAATAAAACAAAAAGCGATATTCGGTTCTCAAAAAAAAAAAAATTTGTATCTATTCCGGTTCCGATACTTGATTTGAAACGGTTTATTTCGGTTAACGGTTCCGGTTCCGGCATTAAGCCCTGATAAGATGTCAAAATCTTAAAAATGTGTTACATATTAAGTTCTCCATTAATGCCATCGAAGGCTCTAATGATATCAGTAATCGTTTTCATATTTAAAACACTTTGGTAAGCGTCAAAATTGCGGAGATAACTTTCGTCATCTTTTGAACGCTCATTTTAAACGTATTTCTAGAATTTAAAATAAAAATCCAATATAGTTTAATGTCAATTTCGAGTCTTAGATATCAGAATGTCTTTAAATTTGTTAAACCAAACCGATAATTTAGGTTCGGAACAGGTTGAGGTTCAGCATTTTTCTAAACTTTGGATAGGTTTTAGATTCGGTTTACAGTTAATAAAAAATCTGAATTCCGGGCTCAAACCGGTTTGGTTTATAACCGGTTTGCAGCCCTGATTTTAATTACATTTGGTGTAGATTTAAAACACTGCATAACTTTTGGCTGTCCTGAAAACGGCGCCCACAAGCTGTGGATTATATATGAATGGTCGTTGGTTGGACGCTCTTATAGTTCCCAAGTGTTTATTCGCCGTGTGCATTTTTCAACGAGTCCTTTTTGACCCGAAACCAGTGCAGGCTATGCTCAGAGTAGTCGAGGATCGTTCCAACAAATTTATGTTGGACTTGCAATAATAACACAGGGAATTCTTTATTCTATTATTCACCAGCGACGCGGTTCACTTTATTGTTCACTTTGATGTTTCACTTATAAATACTGGACAGTTGTATAAACCTATCTGGGGTATCCTTGCAAAATCGCCAGGTACGCCTCCTATCCGCCTAATCCGCCGTGCTCGCAGGATTTCGTTGGCTCAGGACACGCCGTGCACGCCTAAGCAGGCTCGCCTACTCCGCAAAACTCCCACGTACTGCCCTACTGTCGCCCTTTAAGGACTCAAAGGATTCGCTGGCTAGTGTGATCGGCTATAACGTCGAATCTGCGTTCGACACACAGGCTCTACTTTTATAGATGATAATCTAGATCCTTCCACCAAGATATCACGTATCCTGGTTAAGTCCTTCCGCGAGGACTGTTCCGTATCCTGTTTTAGGGATTCCGCACAGACGGATTCCCGTATGTAGCACTCTTGGGTACTCCGTTTCGCCGCACTTGTACTTTCACGATTCGATCCGCACCAGAGAACTGCAAAACGTACCAAAAACGTATACGCATACGTATAGCTTCAAATGCGTCAATGCGTATCCAGTCAAAAAACGTATGCGTACTTCAATACGCATTTTTAACAAGTACGTATACGTATACTTCTTAGTGCGTATGCGTATTTCAACTACGCTGACGTATACTTAGGTACGCACACTACGTTTTAATATTTGAGGCATACGCACACTACGCTTAATTTCTGTGCGTATACGCAAATCAAATGCGTATACGCACTTTTTATTCCAAATTTATAAAAGGCGAAAAAATTCTCCCTATTACATACTTTTGCATAAACTCAATAAGAATAAAAATATAAACCTTGGTCAAGACAAGGTTACTTAAATATCTCTGGAGCAAAATCTTCTAAACTTGTGCAATTTGCAGCTGCCAAAATAAATTGAACCTCGGCTTGGCCCTTAATGGATGTTGTAGCCAAACTTATTTAACACGCTATAATAATTTGCGGCCGATTTTTAAATGCTATAATATATATAGGCAACTGCCAAAAACAGTTCACCGAAACCAAACAATTAAAAGTGGTAAAAAACACTATGTTTTCTCATATTTTCATAGGGAAACAATTAAATTGAACTAGTGTAAGCCAATCTTAAATTTATTCATAGCCCGTTTGAAAATTTTCGGTTTCACTGCCGCGATAGCGCAATTTTTCTCATTTTGACATTAATATTGCATATTGTTTTTGATAAAACTTTTTCTATCTAAAATCATTCTTAGAGTACACAGGGTAAAAAAAGAATGCATATGAAACCATAAGAAACCAATTGTGATCAATTATTTCGCAACGGGTGATGGAAATAAGACCGCGTGAATTCAGACCGCGGTCGGCAGTCTAATTGCATTCTGAATAATTAATTTAGACCGCCATCACAAAATGAAATTAGACCGCGCGGCCTAGTTCTTCAATGATTGTTGTTTGAACGGATGGTGGACAAAATTTTTTTTTAAAAATCGCGCGGTCTGAATTCATTTTGGAGAATGAAATAAGGCCGCGCGGTCTAATTTCATTTTATGATGGCGGTCTAAATTCATTTTGAAAAATGAAATAGGTCACGCGGTCTAATTTCATTTGATGGTCGCGGCCTAATTTCATTTTGCAAAATGAAATTATACCGCCATGCAAAATGCACCGCGGCCTAAATTCACGCGGTCTAATTTCACAGAGCCTTTCGCAACCTATTTTTAAATAATGTTTTATGCCATTCGAAAGTCCACTTCAATCTCACTAAACACTGTGTATAAGTTGAAGGTATAACTTTGAAAAACAAAAATATGTTTCTATTTGAATCCAAAAGCGAGTACGAAAGTAGCGTTCGGCACGCGGAAGTTGCCCATATAAAACTAATAGCAATACGTACTACGCAAACTCAGTTTTTTTCTGATGCGTAGTGTGCGTATGCGTAGCCTACTATTTCTAATGCGTATGCGTATTTTAAAAAATGCGTACTACGTGCGTAGTACTCATTAATGACTACGCATTGCAGTTCTCTGATCCGCACTCGCTTAAATTTCGATTCACATTGACTTCCTTCTATGCCGTCAGCGACGCCTTATATAGCCCTCCTGGGCTGTCTCCCGGTGTTTCCTTGTCTCCTTGTCTTCTTCTAGAACGTTCGAGACTCCATTTTCCTCTGCCTAGCAACAGTGCTCTTTCGATATGCCAGCGATATTGCCCCTTCAGCTAATTGGAGCGACTGCGACAACTTGCCTTTGCTGCTAACTTAACGGATTCTTTCGATTAACTGCTGCGCATTCGCCGTCTGTCGTGCTGCTACTCCCATGGCCTAACATTCATTTCGCCTGTCCCCTGAATCCGCCTTGATTACCCTTTATGCAGCGAATTCGCCGCACTTCTCCTTTCGATCGCCACATTTCCCCTTTCGCTCCATACCCTACTGTCTGTGAGGAATAACCATTCCGCATTTGATCTAAAAGAAACTTGCATGTCGTTCTGATAGTGTGACAACAAGTAAGCATGCTGATGAGAGGACCAGGAGGCCCTTGAAACAGTACTGTATAGACATAACCAATTGCTAAATCTTTGTTTATGATTTGACCTTGAGCCGGCTAAACAAACACTTTGAGTAAAATCAAAACAGGTCGCTAAAACCCAAATACGTTTTCTACAATATTGATTTAATCAGTACTGAAAACAGTACTCGATACTTAAAACTCGAAACACAGTACTTGATATTTAGAACTCGATACTCAGTACTCAATACTCAGTACTCGATACTCAGTACTTTATATTTAGAACACGAGGTTCAGTAAAGTAGGGCATCCACACACGAATTTGTTGTGCTCGACAAAATGTTCGGCGTTAGTGGAGGTGTTCGTGACAGATTTTTGTGTTCGACTTTTTGTTCGCAGAGCATAGAAGCGTTTCTGTCTTGCGTGTGGATGGGAACAAGTGCACAACCATCATTTGTCAAAAATATTTGTAGAGTGAACACGTGCCCAAATGAGCAACGAATTGTGGCTGGAATATTATTGAATGCCCCCAAAATGATCAAATAATGCATTAAGCTAATTTGTATCGCCATCTAGGCCATTATTGTGTTAGTTTTCGCTGCCATATTTTCTTGTTTACTCGTTAAGATTTTCATGTGAATGATGTTCGTGAGAAATGTTCGACTGGTTAGTGGGCAATTGAATTCTTGTTTGACAAATTACGATACTAAGTACTTGATAGTTATAACTCTATACTCAGTAATCAATACTCAATACTCGATACTTTGTTCTCTATACTTACAATTCTCTAGTCTTACAATTTACCTTTCTAGCTTTTTTCATAAAAATATTTAACTTTCTTCTCCCTTTATTTCAGGCTTCCGTCTTAACACCTCTGATGAAAGGGCCAAAAAGGCATATGAGAAATTATATCACTATAGTCCCGATTGGCGTCTCAGTGCTGTTCGCCAGTTGCTGCGCAATCTAAAAATTCCCACCAAGCGTGAGAGAAGCCTAAAACTTTTACAAGAATGCCTGCCAGATAGAATCAATGATGATAGTGGAGCTGTAGTCTCTGCCTTACTCTCCCTGCCCACCGAAGAATTGGTTAACATGTGGACACCAACTAACACTAGCTTGGCCCACACACTGTGTGATGTACTACAGCGTGCCCAAATGGAGTATTCCAACGATTGGCAGGCTGTAATACCAAATGCGGTGAAACATTTAACCACCCAAGCGGTGAGCAAGCAATATGAAAGCAATCTGGTGCTGTTGGCTCTCATGCCACTACTATTTCCTGTCAAAGAGTTGTCCGAACAGGAGCAGCAAGCTTTAATCGTACTACTTAAAAGTGAGTTTGTCAGCAGGATGCCTTTCCTGGCAAAACTTAAGGTTAAAGCCAAATTTCAAGAACAAAGAGAACATTTTTTGGATGTCTTGGCCGAGTCCAAACAAATGGATAAACAAAAGCAGGAACTGCTACAGAGTGTGGAGCAACATGGTGGAGTGGCTTATATCAAAGAGGCCACACAATTGACCCATTTAATGATGCTGCTAACAGCCTACTCCAGACAGGAAAGTCTAACCGCACAGGAAAGTCTACAAATGCTGGAGAGCATACAGTTGTATGGTCAAAGATTTACATTCAAATTGGGCAAAGGAAAACAAGTGGTGCCGCTGCAACTTTTTGTGGATTTCCTACTGCAAATGGTAAAGCAAACCAAGTGGCAAGGATTAAATGAACAAAACTGGACCGAACTGACGGATGAGCTGAAGTTGAGTCTAAGATTGTTGGAGATTTTGTGTAACAAACTGTTTGCCGAGCGTGTGGAACCAGCTGAGGCTAAAGAATGGTCCCGGGCTTTAAGCGAATGCCTAAACTGTATGCTACCACAGCCGGAGGATAAACTGAAATATTTAAGCAATTTCTATGTTTATGAAAGTTTACCCAAACAGTGGATGTCTTCACAGGATTATGCTTTATTAAGGCTAGAAGGCTTTAGACTACTGCAGGCTGTTTTAAGAGGTCAAAGTAATAATAACTCCTCAAACTGCACTCTGATGCAAGTTTTAAAGGTGGCTCATGCCTGTGCCTCACCCTTGAAGGAGTTACGCCTAAATGCGTTGTCTACTTTGAGGGATTTACAACGTTATTTGAAAATGGAACAACATGTAGAGTTACTGGTCAAGGAGTTGCTCAACAGAAGAAGTGAACTAAGCCTGGATCAGGAGCAATATGCTTTGATATTATTTACCATACTTCAGCCCGTTAAGGTAACAACACAACAGAAACTGATCATTGGTAGATTGAGACGTGGGTTGATGGATTTGCTTAATGAAGAAACCCAAATTAATGCAATTTCTACCTGGTCTATACTCTCCGCTTTGAAGCATTTGAATGATGAGCCACTGTTGAGCGCCTTGTTACCGCTAGCTCAAAGAGCTTTGGATAACATAAGCCTACTCGATCAAGCCAATCAACAGTTGCGACAGATATCATGGCCTCATAGTGAAATCTACAAGTCGGTGGTGGAACGATTTGAGGGTGAAGTGGCCTTAAATGTTTTACTACGCAAACCTTTGGCCTGGGATCTGTTTGAGAAGAGTTTTCATTTGGAAAATGTTTATATACAAATGGAACAGAAACTGCAACCTCTACCCTGTGTCATACTACACTCCATTTCTAATCGAACCTTTGATCGTTTGCTTAACAAGCACAAGTTGGAACTGATTAAATTAATTGTGGAATCGGCCACCAAATCGGATAATGATGGCATTTTTCTGGCTGGTCATCGTTTGCTCAAGTCTAGTCAATTGGATTGCAAGTCTTTGGTGGAGATGCTTATGGGTTATGCCAGCCAGGCGCAGAAAATGAAAACCAAAGTGCCAACCAAACGTAGCACTAGCACAAGTCAATTGGATTTGACCAGTTTGGCCTGGAAACAGGGTATGACTCTGTTGGAATTGTTGGAAAACAAAAAACAACTTTTAAATGCGGAACTGATGATACCACCCCTATTTGAACTGTTGCAGTTATGCCTTAGTTTGGAGGAGCAAAAGTCAGCCGAGTATCCCAAACAGTTGATACTCTCCAGTTTATTGCATTGCTGTCTGACCGCACAAGCGAGGGGTGTACATCTGGCCCAGGTATTACCCGAGTCCTGTTTTCGCATTGAACAGGTGGTGCAGTGTTTAAGGAATACCCAAAATCCTCAGACCCAACAGCAGGCCTTGCTATTCCTCACCCACTGTGCCAGTTTGTATCCTCAACAGGTTTTGCATAAGATTGTGGAAATCTTTACATTTGTGGGTTCAACGGTGGCACGACATGATGATGCCTTTAGTTTACACATTATACACAAAGTCGTC
The DNA here is from genome assembly GCA_037044535.1 of Lordiphosa magnipectinata. Taxonomy (NCBI): domain Eukaryota; kingdom Metazoa; phylum Arthropoda; class Insecta; order Diptera; family Drosophilidae; genus Lordiphosa; species Lordiphosa magnipectinata. The sequence continues at coordinate 192,804 of JBAMBO010001860.1, forward strand.
GAATCCATCATACCCATTTTACTTACCCAAGCGGCAGCAGGACAGCGGGACCAGTTGATTATACCCGTGCTCAAGGTATTTGCCGACATTTGCTCAGATGTGCCCGTGCATCGAAGATTACCTTTATATGCCACATTGTTTGGTGTCTTGACACCACCCGAGCAGCATCTGTGGCAGTTTCTATGTCTGATATTCGAGGCTTATGTTTTAATGCCGGAGCAGCAGCAACAGCAGAATCAATCCCGTTTGGAATTTACACGAGAATTAAGTTTAATGTTCCAGGAACCGCACATTTTACTGGAAACTTTTAACCATTTGCTGGACTATCTCAGTAAATTGCCTTTAAATAGCAAGGGGGTGCAGCATCAGCAGGGGAAAGCCTGCTCCTCGGAACATCAGCTGTTTGATGTGCAAAATCGTTCCTTTAAGCAGCTGCGTCACTATAAATATCTCATCCTAGACTACTTGTCCAGCCTCAGCTCTTCTAAACAATTGAATTTCACCCCGGATTGTAGCCAACTTTTACCACACTATCAAAATTTCATTTTGAAAACCCTTTCCTATGTGGCTGTGGTCAAACAGGCTCTGGAGTCAGCTGGCGGCAATTCCTCGCTAGAGAAATATTGGAGTGTTTTGTCCAATCATGTCTCGGATATACTGGACAATGCCATTGGCTTGCTATCACCACCCTATTTCCTGCAAATCATCACGGAACTAATACAACATGACATCATACATGTTAGAATCAAGGTTTTGGAACTGTTGGTCAACAAATTGAATTCATCTTTGGACTATTTCCAATCCTGTAGTGTTGTTTACTTTGGTGTGCTGTTCAAGCCACTGGAGTCGATTATACTTACCATACTGGAGACGGGTACAAGTAATCCGCCTCAAGCACAGCTACAACAGACTGCTTTACAGGCTCTACAGTTGTTGGCTCATCGTTGCGGACTTGATTACTTGGAGGAAAGTCGTTCTTTGTTGGCCACACTTACGCGTATAACCAAACGACGCACAAATGTACCCAAAGCTGTGGTAGGAAATGTGGTATTAACTTTGGTAGAAATTTGTGACAGTCTCAAGGCACATGCACTGGCTCAGTTACCCAAATTTGCACCACAATTGACGAGTCTACTACAGGAGCAGGTACAGCAAATGGAGACGCTAAAGCAGGGACCCGACTATGTTTGTTCCGCTTTGATAAAAGGTGAGTTTTGTCACTGTTTTTTTTTACCCTAATAGAAAACAACTCGGGAGGGAGCGCAGCTGAAATAGTCGTAGAGTCTTTTTTTTTAATGCACGCTACTAACCGCAGATTTCTATATCTTATAGCTGCTATAGAAA